>VWZO01008845.1:0-142732 GCA_013396975.1 Bucco capensis | reverse complement strand
TGTTGATTAGTCCTGCAGTCTCCTGAGCAAAGACCCTTGTTCCCCTTTGAGAAAGATATCTTCTGTTTGGTGTCAATAATCCTGGTGCTGTGTAGTCCAAACCATTGTTGAATAACCCACATTTGTGGCGGTGACACCAACCACGGAGCCATGTGTTAATGGAATGGATGTGGTTGTTCTTTCTATATCATCGCCTGTGACTGGAAGAATAGATGAAAAGATAACTTGTGCCCCAGAATCTTTCACCGCTCGTCCCAAGGCCCTAAAGTCCCATTTTTATTGCTCTAGGACTACTGGTTGTTACTTCCTCTCCTCCCACATGGAAGATCAGTAGTCTTATGTAGTTAGTAATGGGCAGTGCGTGGCTGAGGGGAAGGGAGGCTTCAAGGGAATCACTGAGTGAAGAGGAAGGGATTTCTCCTTGGATTTGCTGAGGAACAAAACAAACCTAAAATAAAGGAAATGGATTTTGTTTCATAGAAGCATGGTATGTTTGGTTTGTGGTTTTAGCAGAGAAAATACTTAGAAAACAAATTATGTACTAAAAGAAGCTCCAAATACTTTTTTTTTTAATAGATGATGCTTTCAAATGAATAATTAAAAAGAAATCTGGTGTTTGAAATGCATATTTTGATGGAAATGAAACTTGAAAACAGAACATGTTTTTTTCTGCTTTTCTGTAATAGTTTAATTCTTTACCAAGATGATGGTCAAACACTGGAACAGGCTTCCTAGAGAAGTGATCAATATCCTAAGCCTGTCAGTATTTAAGAGGCATTTGGACAATGCCATAATAACATGCTTTAACTTCTGGTCAACCCAGAATTGGTCAGGCAGTTGGACTAGATGATCATTGTAGGTTCCTTCCAACTGAAATAGTCTATTATATACACTTTGTGGCTGATTTTTTGGTACACAGAAACATCATTCCTTACTTCATTTTATTGAACTGTTCTGTGTCATTGCTTTATTTTTTTCTGAGGACTTTGCTTTCTTAGAAAACATTGCTCTTCTGAAGCACTGGCAATAAAACTAAAGTTTCCTGTCAAAACAATACTCACCAGTTGAACAGTAGGGTGTCCCACTTATAGTTTCATTTCCCAGTTCTTGGTCTAATTTAATTTCCCTCATTCAAAGCTGTGCTGAGAATTCTTACAATAGTATTATTCAAGTAACAAAAAAGTCTTTCTATGATGCTCTTTATTACTGCTCAGACAACTGTATAGAATCTGTGATCTTAACCTTTTATATTTTATTCATTTTAAGTTAGTTATGGGGAGATCTGAAAGTTACTACAGTTGAGTGATCAGCTTTGTTAACTGTTTCCCCCTTATTGCATTATTGCTGTGTTTCCAAGTCCCTTGTAGATTGTAACCATTGACGTTTTATATCATGCTGTTGTTTTAATTCTCGTTATGTTTAAAAAGATAAACTGTATCTCATTAAAATGCATACATAACACCAGTTTTACTCAATTCTTTAGACTGTAGGGGAAGTTGGGATAATTGAAAGTATCCAACTAAAGAATTTTATGTGCCATTCGATGTTGGGGCCTTTTCAGTTTGGATCAAACCTCAATTTTGTTGTTGGAAACAATGGAAGTGAGTATTATTTGTATCATTTCTTTGTTAAAGAATAGGGTTTTTGATAATTTAGAAGATGTAATTTTTATTTGAAAAAAGAAATTTCTAGCCATCTTTTAGGAATTAAGATAGTTTCACCTCTAGACTTGGGAAGCACACAGGTCTATCCCAGTAGTTAAAGACTGGTGAAAAAGTTAGGTTTTAAATTTGGAGATTTGCAAAAGATAATGTGAATGTAAATCTTTTTATAGCTAAGTAATACATAAATTTATATTTAAATTAAATATACTTGTATGGTCATTATTAAAGCACAGTAATCACACAAGTATACATCATGTAGAAACTGTTACAGAAGAAGGAAGTGATATTTATGTCAATTTACTTCTTTTGGAGAGAGAATTTAAAAAATTAAGTGTAGATTTTGAAAGAGAGCTTAAAACCTTTCCGATAGTAATATAAATGGTAAAGTGTGTTTGATTTCTTTTGTGTATATGTGATTTCAGTATGCTTTTAAGGAACGGGAGATTCACCCTGAGAGAGTGCATCTTGATGAATGCAAATTGCTAAATAGAAGTAACAGACATTTGACTCAGCATGTTTGAGTTTTTTTTAGGGAGAACTTCAGAGATGGCAGATATTTTTCTAGAGTTATTGCTGTTTTCTATATTTATTCAATAAAGACAGAATTTGGACTTCCAGTGCATTAATCCATAGAAGTCAAAAGAAAAATTTGTAGTATGAGTGAATTGGATAAAGAATTACAAGAACTTCTTTTTAAAGAAAGTTTGGTGCTTCTATCACAGGTGGAAAAAGTTCTGTTTTAACTGCCCTTATTGTTGGACTTGGTGGAAAAGCCACTGCAACTAATAGAGGTTCCTCGTTAAAAATGTTTGTACGAGATGGAGAGACGTAAGTAAAGCTTCAGTTTTAAGGTTGAATATGTTGTTTAGTGATTGTGAGTCAGGTTAGCTGATCAGTCTTTCGTTCACCTTTGTTTTCTTTACTCTCTTACTGGCTCTAATAGATTTGAATAAAAAGCATAACACTGAAGAGATCATATTTAAACTTAAAAAATAGCAAAACCAACCCAAAACTACAAACAAAAAGCACATTAGAAATTTTACCAGTGATTTACCAGCAGATACCCAGGTGTCTGGATGTAGTGAGTGCCTAAGACTGTTGCTGACTACAGAGGGTTGCTGTGTAAGATATGAGCAACTGGATGATCTCCTCAGCCAGGTTGCTGCCCTGAAGGATGAAGTGGAAAGGTTAAGAACTATTGGGGACTGTGAGAGGGAGATTGACTGGTGGAGACACTCCCTGGATGTTCCCAGCAGGAGGTTCCACCTTGTGATAGAGAGACCCCATTGTCTTCTCACCAACAGGCGGAAGTGGGAGAAGGGGCTGGATGTGGCCCTGGGTGACCTGGTCTAGTGATTGTCATCCCTGCTCAGTGCGGGGAGGTTGGAACTAGATGATCTTTAGGGTCCCTTCCAACCTGGCCATTCTATGATTCTATGACAGTGAAGAATTAGATTATAGTGGAGAATGGATTCAGGTCACTGCTTGGTGTGGCAGGCGTGCCCTCTCCCGGCCTGCCTCTTCTTCCCAGGTGCCTACATATAATAGATATCAGGCCTTGGATCAAGACAGGTTAACACGGAAAGATGGAGACACAGGTTCTTCTGGGTTAGAGGAGTTGCCCAGGGTAAGGCAGACTACATCTTGCATTAGTACTATCTCTGCAAGGAAGAAAAGAAGAGTTACTGTTATTGGTGATTCTACCCTGAGGGGAATGGAAGGCCCGATATGCCAACAGGACCCAAACCATAGGGAAGTCTGCTGCCTCCCTGAGTCCAAGTTAAGAGATATCACAAGTAAACTTCCTAGTTTAGTGAAGAGCGTAGATTATTTTCCTCTTATAGTTATCCAAGCTGGATCTGATGATATGGAGGTGAGTAACTTAAGGACTATTAAAAAGGAGTTCAGGGCCCTGGGTCGTTTAGTGGAAGGATCAGGAGCTCAGGTAATATTTTCCTTACTTCCCACGACTGCTGAAGAAAATATTGATAGGAATAGGAGGATCCATTCTCCTAATTTATGGCTGCAATGCTGGTGTCACGGTTGGAACTTTGGATTCTCTGATCGTAGGAGGATTTATTCTTCTCCTGGTCTGTTGGCATATAATGGGAAACAACTGGCTCATAGGGGTAAAAGGGTAATGTCTCATGAGCTGGCAGGGTTGATAGATAAGGCTTTAAACTAGGTTGGAAGGGGGTAGGGGATAGTATGAGACATGATAATGAGGAGGGACGGGTTGGCTCCTCAAGGTTTGTGGGACTAAGTGCAGGTAAGATACTTTTGCCTGATTCAAAGAATAGTGAATGTAAAGGGTCACTCTTGAAATGTTACTGTACCAATGCACACAGCATGAGGAATAAACAGGAGGAGCTTGAAGTTCTAGCCCAGTCTCAGACTTATGACATTATTGGGCTATGTGAAGCATGGTAGGATGAGTCCTGTGAATGGTGTGCTGTGACAGATGGTTATAAAGTCTTCAGGAAAGATAGACAGGGTAGAAGAGGCAGACGGGTGGCATTGTATGTAGCTGAGGGGCTGAAATGCACCCAACTCACTATTGATTGTGATAAGGTTGAGAGTCTCTGGGTAAGGATCAAAGGACAACCAAATAAAGCCTATGTGGTTGTGGGAGTCTATTACAGATCGCCTAGTCAGGGTGAAGACATTGATGAACTATTTTTTGAGGAGCTAAGGGTTGCTAGTAAATCATCTGCCCTTGTCCTTATGGGTGATTTCAATTTACCAGATATTAATTGGGAATACCATACAGCTGGTACTAATAGGTCTAGAAGATTTCTGAAGCACATTGATGATTGCTTCTTGGAGCAAGTAATAAAGGAACTGACAAGGATGGGTGCTCTCCTGGACCTGTTACTTGTTAACAGAGAAGGCCTTGTGAGTGATGTGATCATAGGAGGCCAACTTGGCCTCAGTGATCATGAGGTGCTCGAGTGGTGATAGGAAGAAAACTTTTAGTAAAACTTCTACTATGAATCTGAGTGGAGCTGGTTTTGGGTTGCTCAGGAAACTACTTAGTGAGGTCCCCTGGGAAAAAATTTTGGAAGGTTCTGAGGCGCATCAGAGTTGGTCAGCTTTTAAGTTCCATCTCCTGAGAGCCCAGGAACAGGCAATTCCTAAATGTCGGAAGTCAAGTAGGCAAAGCAGAAGGCTAGCTTGGCTGAGCAGGGAGATTCTTCTAGAAATTAGACAAAAAAAAGTACGTTTACATCCAACAGAAGCAGAATCTGGTAACGTGAGAGGTCTACAGAGAAATGGTTCGACGTTGTAGAGAAAAAAATCCGTGCAGCCAAGGCCTGATTACAGTTTAAGCTGGCCAGTACTGTGGGTGATAGCAAAAAGAACTTTTTGAAATATGTTAATAGTAAAAGGAAGATCAGGAACTATATTGGTCCAATACTAAATAAGGATGGTGGCCTTACAAATAGTGACATTGTCAAAGCAGAGATATTCCATACTTTCTTTGCTTCTGTCTTTAACAAGACGGATGGGATACGCAATACCCAGTGTCACGAGGCAGAAACTAGAAACATAGATTCTGTCAGTGCTATAGCTGACCCCGTACTGGTGTGCGATTTGCTCCACCAATTAGATCCTTATAAGTCTATGGGGCCTGATGGAGTCCACCCAAGAGTCCTTAAAGAGATGGCTGATGTCTTAGCAGGTCCTCTCTCAATGATTTTTCAACGCTCCTGGGAATCTGGAGAGGTCCCAACAGACTGGAAGCGTGCTAATGTAGTTCCTATTTTCAAGAAGGGTAACAAGAATGACCCTGATAACTACAGGCCAGTTAGTCTTACTTCTGTACAGGGCAAAATTATGGAGAGGATCATTCTGGGAGCTGTAGATAAGCACCTGTCAGACAACGCGGTTATTAGTCTTAGTCAGCATGGATTCATAAAAGGGAAGTCATGTTTGACAAACTTGATCTCCTTTTATGATTGCCTATCTAGTTGATCAAGGGATGTCATCTTCTTGGACTTTAGTAAAGCTTTCGACACACTGTCTCCCACAGTATTCTTTCAGATAAAATGTCAAGCGTTAAGCTAGATAAAAAAATCATCAGGTGGGTATACAACTGGCTGAGGGATAGAGCCCAGAGGGTTGTGGTGAATGGAGTTAATTTGGGCTGGAGGCAGGTGACGAGTGGGGTACCTCAGGGATCCATCTTGGGACCAATACTGTTTAATATCTTTATAAATGACTTAGATGTAGGACTTGAAGGACTAGTAAGTAAGTTTGCAGACAATACAAAGTTGGGGGGTGCTGTGGACTCCATTGGAGGATGTGAGGCTCTCCAGAGGCATTTGGGTAGGTTAGAGGTCTGGGCAGAAATCACAAATCAAATAAATTTAACAAGAGTAAGTGCTGGATTTTACACCTGGGGAGGTGTAACCCAAAAAACACCTACTTTCTGGGGAATGTTAGACTGGAATGCAGCACAGCTGAGAAGGATCTGGGAGTAATAGTAAAATGAAGATGAGTCAGCTGTGTGCCTCAGCAGCCAAGAGAGCCAACTGAATCCTGGGGTGCATCAAGCACTCCATCACTAGGCGAGCGAGAGAGGTGATCGTCCCACTTTACTCGACACTAGTGCAGCCTCACCTGGGGTATTGTGTGCAGTTCTGGGCCTCACAGTATAAGGACATGAAGTTGCTGGAGAGCGTCCACAAAGATGGTTAAGGGCTTGGAGGGGAAGTCATAAGAAGAAAGGCTGAATTCACTTGGCCTGTTCAGTCTGGAGAAGAGAAGACTGAGGGGGGGATCTCATTGCAGTTTATAACCTTCTCACCAGTGAGGGAGGAGTGGGGGCTAAGCTCTTCTCTTTAGTGGACAGTGTCAGGACACGGGGCAATGGTATGAAGCTGTCCTGAGGGAAATTCAGGCTGGATGTTAGGAAAAAGTCTTTCACCCAGAGGGTGGTGGAGCATTGGAACAGGCCTCCCAAGGAGGTGGTCACGGCTCCAAATCTTGTGGAGTTTGAGACGTTTGGACAATGCCCTTAGTCACCTTGTGTGATCTTGAGGTTTTGTCCTATGCCTAATGGAAGTTGGACTCGATGATCCTTGTGGGTCCCTTCCAACTCGGGTTGTTCTATGATTCTATGCCATTCTCTGAGCTGGCTAACATGGTGATATGTCCTGTGTATTGCCCAGTTCTTGTGTACTTAAATATCCTACAAAAGAATGGAGTTCATTAGAAAAAATTCAGAGGAAACTAGTTGTCATTCTTGTACAAGTGTGAGATTAATTCTTTTTCTGTCTTCGTGGTGATATGAATGCGTATACAGTATAAAGACCTTGACATACAAGTAGATTATTAAACGTGCAGGAAGTGGACTTATGTTTGCTGCAAGAGTGGGGATAACATGTTTAGAGGAATTTAATAAAAAGAAAGGAGAGGAGATTTAAGAATTTACATAAAGATGTAACTCAGAGCTCCAGGCTATTTTGCAGAGGTGCCTGATGTGAAATTTTCAGCGGTGCCTGCCTTATGTGTAAAAGCTTAATGTTTCAGCGTTCACTTGAGAAAGTGAAAATCTGAATTCAGATCTGTTATTTATTTATTTGATTTGGAACTAATTTTAGTTCCTTTTTTTTTTTTTTAGTTCTGCAGATATTTCTATAACATTGCGAAACCAAGGCAGAGATGCGTTTAAACCAGAGATGTATGGTAGCTCTATCATTGTGAATCAGCACATTAATCTAGATGGAAGCAGAAGTTATAAACTGAAAAGCAAATCTGGTTGGTAATAGTTTTTGTTCTCAAGTCTTAGAAGCTCTTTAAATGTTTTCATTGCTTTAAATGCCTTGATGTTAGTAAAGGATGATGTTTTTCGTTTCATCCATCATTCAAGGATGATGTTTACCTTAGGGTAAGAATGTTTTAGCACGTCAGAAGAAATTGCATCAAGCTCTCTGATGTGAGGTCATACAGTATTTGTCATTATGAAAATCTGCTTGTGTGGTGCAGCTGAGCAGAGTTTTTAGTATTTTTTTTGTTTGTTGTTGGATTTGCTGATTTATGTAACTGTCACAGAGGATTTATGAATTAAGGAGGGACTTTAATTAGAAGTCTTTCTGTACAAATGCAAATATATCAGAAGATTAAAAAAACCCAAACAGTGTTTCTTGTATAGGACTAAATCTGTGTTACAAAAATACTAATCTAATTTTCTACATTTACTGAGAACCACTAGATTTAACAAAAGGCTAGGGCATTATATGTCTCTTTACTTTTTACTACTGATATTTTTTTATTTTTTATTTTTTTTTAGGGACCTTAATCTCTTCAAAGAAAGAGGAACTCGTAGGAATACTGGATCACTTTAATATACAGGTAATTGTTACAGTGTTTAAATTCTGGTGCAGTTTTAAGGCGTCAATCAGCATGTGATGTTATGATTCTTCAAATGAAAAACTATGTTTTATTTCATTAAATGAGAGAGGTTCATCTCTTCATGTTCTTTTAATGGCAGATGCAATGGCAAAAGAAAATTGATATTTATGCCTCATACAACGCAGAATAAGATTCTTCCCCAGATAGAGAAGTATTTATTATCATCTGTGAACCATGAGTCCTGTATCCTGTTAATGAAAGTCCTAACATGTGTAGGCTTCTTTCATACTTGGAGCTTTTTTGTTGCTCATTCTTTACTTCAGTTACTGCTGTTGCAGAAATTTGAGTTTATTTTTGCTCCTTAAGTGATTAAGGAAAGATCAGATAGTGCGCATGAAATTTAAAATACTTGGCATGATGAGCCTTTCAAATAATACAAACTTCTGTTAGTATGTATTGATTTTAATTTTATGGAAACTCCATAAGAATATAGGGGCAACTAATTGGATTTAATGCAATACTTTGATCAATTAATTAATGAGAAATTAAACAGCACTGGACAAAATTCCTAATTCTGATCATTTTAATGAACTAGAAAAGAGTAAGACACTATCTTTCTACAGGCCTTTAGCTGTGTGGTTTTAATTTATACTTGTGTGGTTTTAATTTATATTTGATGGAGTTGGATTTTTAGGTTTGGTTTGAGGGGTGGGGTTTTTGTTTGTTTTTAGAAAAATAAAGAATGAGAGGAGTAGAAATCTTAACTTCTTGGTCTGCTTCTCTCTGCTTATTACTGAGTTGGTGAACCTGGAAGAGGGAGATAGTTTGCTCACTTTTGTGGATATGCAGTTACATGGACCATTTTAATTTTTACAGGTAGATAATCCTGTGTCTGTTTTAACCCAAGAAATGAGTAAGCACTTTTTACAGTCTAAAAATGAAGGTGACAAGTACAAGGTAAGAAAAAACATTTAAAAGTTTGATTAAACATTTAAAATACTGATTTCAAATTTTAGAGGTGAAATTTGGTGGGGAGGGAAAAAAAAATCCATTATCTTAACTCAATACAGGCTGTTAAAATTAACTTAGATAAGCAGCTAAGCATTACACAGCCACTTGCTCACTTCCCTTCCCTGTTGCACCCTGCTTGGAATGAGAGAAGAGGAAGGGAAGAGTAAAAGCAAGCAAACTTGTGGATTGAGATAAAAGTTGTTTCAAAAATGAAGGAAAATCTTGAAGAAAAGAGAAAGAAGGCAAAACAAAACAAGAGATGCAAAGTCATCACTCATAGCTTCCCATGGGTAGACTGATGGTGAGCTAGTTCCTGAGCAAAAGATGGCTTACCCCAGTAAACCCTCTCCTCTCCCTTTTTATTGCTGAGCATGACTCTTGCTGGTTTTGTCTGAGATAGTTTTCTTCAGAGTAGCTAGTACAGGATTATATTTTGGATTTATGCTGAAAACAGGGATGTTTTGATTGTTGCTGAACAGTGCTTACACAGAGTGAAGGCCTTTTCTGCTCCTGCACCATCCCACTAGCAAGTAGGCTGAGGATGCACAAAATGTTGGGACAGCTGACCTCAGCTGATCAAAGGGATATTCCAGACCATATGGTGCCACGCTCAGCAATAGAAAGCTACAAAAGGAAGAAGGAAATGAGTACATACAGAGTGATGTCATTTGTCTTCCCAAGTAACCATTACACAGGATAGAGTTCTGTTTTCTTGGAGATTGCTGAACACCTCCCTACTGATGGGAAATGGTGAAAGAATTTCTTACTTCGCTTCACTTGTGTGCACCGCTTGTGCTTTACCTATTAAACTGTCTTTATCTCAACCCACAAGTTTTTTCACATTTACTCTTCCAGTTCTCTTCCCCCTTCCCACCCAGGGAGAGTGAGTGAGTGGCTGTGTGGGGCCAAGCTGCCTACTGGGATTAAACCACAACAATGACATTTTATAGGATGGAATATCTCCTCGGTTAGTTGGGGTCATTGGTCTGATTCTGTCTGCTCCCAACCTGTTGCACACCCTACTAGTCTGTTCAGTGGGAGGGCAAAGTGAGAAATGGTGGAGGCCTTGCTGCTATACAGACGCTATTCGGTGACAGCTATAACATTAGTGTTATCAGCATTGTTTTGGTCATACATCTAAAACGCAACACCGTAAGAGTTGCTATGAAGAAACTTAACTCCATCCCAACCAGACCCAGAACAATAAATTAAAAAAACCCACAGACACTGCTGAGTTAGTTCATTATTCAGAAACACTCTACCTTTTATTTTGCATTGGGTATCATTCATCAGGTTGGGATGAGTGGTCTTTCTATGGTGATTATTTAATGTTCACTTAGATAAGCTGCTGAATCTAAAATCTGCATCTTTCCATAACTTTTTAGTTTTTTATGAAGGCAACTCAGCTGGAACAAATGAAAGAAGATTATACATCTGTTATGAAAACTAAAAATAATACTTGTATTCAGATAGAACAAGGAGTGGAGGTATGTAAATGTCAAAATAGTTATCAGTACAGATCTGAGCACTGAAACAATTATAGGAGTTAAACTACATAGTTTTGATTTGATTAGGTCTTAGTGATATTCAAAAGACCCTTTCTGAGATACTGTATTAGATCATAGCTGTTTGCGCTCACAAATGAACCTCTTTCACTTTTTTAAGCGTCTTCAAGAACTTAAGCAGCTTTATTGTGAGAAAAAGGAACGTTACAAAAACATTGGGTTTATGAATGACATGCGAAACCGTCTTGAGGATTTGAAACATAAAATGGCATGGGCAGTGGTAAGTGTCATGTGGAAATATGTCTTCTCATATAAAATATATTTTAAATTATTCTCAGTCTGATGTGGATGTTCTGATACATGCTAATACATACTTCTGTTCAGGTAGGTGAAATGGAAAGAGAAATACAGCCAATCAAAGAAGGCATCAGAGCTGAAGAAGAAAATGCGGAGCTATTTGTTCAGAAGCTAGAAGAATGCAAGGTATATATCTATTTTAAACCTTCAGTCGCTCTAGTTTTTGCTTCTTGACCAAAGAATAAAAATATTACTGAAATGATGAATGATAATTGTCCTTTAGCTTATAAGCTATTGAAACAGCCCATCTTAGTTTTTCAGGAGCACCTAAGAACATTCTCACTTTTACACTTTTTTTTTTTAGCCACCAAAAACTTAACAGCAACATCTGCATTCCAGATTTCACTGGATAATAATATTAGGACATTTTTTGTCTGTTATTTAGTAGGGGAATGTGTGTGTGGCTTTCATGCTGATACTTCTGTTTCTGGTAAAGGTTATATTATTTTGACAAGGAATTTGAGATGACTAGCATTGCGTATACCAGTGAACAGTAATTCCAACTGCTTTATTGTTGAGAATACTTACTTGATGCCTGTTTTTGTTAACGCTGGAGCATATTTCAGAGATCTATGATGATTTTATGATGACCTGTCATGTGAGTTTCCTTGAGTATTACTGCCTGTAGAAAAGATCAGTGTCTGATTTCAGTAGACATCTGGAAATTTAACAGACACTTTGGATGGTACTTAA
Source organism: Bucco capensis (assembly GCA_013396975.1). Classification (NCBI taxonomy): domain Eukaryota; kingdom Metazoa; phylum Chordata; class Aves; order Piciformes; family Bucconidae; genus Bucco; species Bucco capensis. The sequence continues at coordinate 131,145 of VWZO01008845.1, read as the reverse complement.
AACTTCTGTAGGTATCAAGAAAGAATAATTTTGCCAAACATTCAGATTCACATACGAAATATCTTCTGCAGAGAAGCACTAGGGCATTGTTATTTTGAACTTCTCAGTCTCTTAAAACTCCTTCTCCAAACTTTCTGAATTGGCACTCATTTTTAATTGATTTTTAAAATGTTTTTGAAAAAGTAGTGTATTGTTTGTTTTACAATTGAGACGTTTTTTCTTTATGGCTGAACATGCCTGTGTAGTGTTGAAGGAACTTTGTCCAGTTACTGATTTCACTTTCCATATCATGGTACTTGACCTTATTGTGTTAAGAGTCTTGTGTTTGATTGAAACGTCAGTTAGAAGGTTGCTATTTACTTCACAGATTGGTAGTTTGTTGGTTTTCTGAGTATGTTCCTTTTATTAATTTTCATTTTAGCATATCTGTAGTGACAATGACTTGCTTAATCTATTTTAACAAAAAAAACCCCAAATGAAACACGTCAGATGCATTATTTTGAGAGCTATTTCTTCTGTAGCATTAAGAGGTTTTGTAGAAAGCTTTACTTATTACTACTTGTGTTATCATTCCCTTTTTGCACCAAAGGCGAAAGTGAATGAAGCAGAAGAAAAGTACAAAGCAATACAAGAGAAGTTAATAACAGTAACTGAAGAAGCACAAGCCCTGCATCCTCAGTGTATTTCGTTGAAGGCTGATGTGCAGGCAAGGAGAAAAGCAGTCAATGAAGCTGAGGTGAGGTGGGCAAAAAGAACTTTCAAAGTTCATACCAATTTAAAGCTTTAATCTTGTCCGTGCTGTACCCATGTATACTTCTCCATCTGTGTCTAGCTTTCCTGAATCCATGGTGCAGTTTAAAATTAAGTGCAATTTCTTGCATAGGTTCTGTTTGAGGGCTATGGGGTTTACATATTTACATAGGTGTTAAACAGTGGTGAGCTTACATCAGAATAAGATTCAAATTCAATGTGTTATTTGTTCTTTTTCACATTCTTGAAATTCAAGTTAGGTTTGTCTGTTTTGATGCAGTTCAGTGTTTATTTACTAAAAAATGCTTCTTTTTGAAATGATTTCTTCTAATTATTATAATAGTGTATCCTGTTTCTTTCGTAGGTACTTTATAATCGTTTCAAAACTGAGTTAAAGCGCCTGGGAAAGGACGATGAACAGCTGCGTAAACGAATTGAAGAACTGAAAAGCAGGTAAATAGTGATTATGGTGTATATTAAGGTATAGGTATGCAGGGAATGAGCTCTTCTGATTAATGAGGAAATCTGCAGTAACAAAATATTTAAACTTTAGGAGGGTCTAGTTAAATATTTCTTATCTTGCTTTGACTAGAAGGTGATAATTGGATAGGAAAGCTTTCCATTTTGTTGTTGATAATATACATTTTCTAACTTTCATGGTATTGCAAAGCAAATATACCTTAAACTAAATATAATAGGAACATAACTGTGGAGAGTTGTGTCATTACTAATTAAAAAATAGTATTTATGCTTTGTAGATCTTGTAAATGCATAGAATCTTAAATACAACTTCTCATGCATAAATATTTTGCATAATACAGGTTATAAAGGAAAGTTCACGTCATTTATAGATCATAAGTGTGGTTTTAAAATACTGAGGTATGATCTTTTCTAGTGCTGATCAGGCTTCAGGGCCTGAGAAATTAGAAAGACAAAGGAAAATCACACACTTAAGGGAACAGTTAAAGGCATTCCATGCAGAAGAAACAATGATTGGTCAACAGGTGGATCAGTTTCAGCAGGCTATATATAAGTGTAAGGAAGAGCATGCAAGACTTAGGTAAGTTGCACTTTTTGAATGTATCTGTTTTACTTTATTTCAAGTTGTAAGAGGTGCCTTCTTATGAACGTGCATTCCCTGAGGTATTAGGTTTCTTCCTCCCCGTTTATATTAGGACTTGAAAGTTCTGTATTTGGCACAACATAGGAACTTCTGGAAAATTAAGAAAACTATTCTGTCGTTAAAGGTGAAAGGTGTTATTAATTTAAAGCCTGATGTAAATCCCTACTGTTAGTATAATGCTCTTCTTTCTTCCTCCCACTTTCTGTCCCTTACTCTTGTATCATCCTATGAGCAGGCTATGATTTTATTTTTTTCATGTTGTTTTATGCAGTGGTGTATTCTGATATGATTTCACAAGATACATAACATGATATAAGGAAATGAATACACTCAGGAGTAATTATTGTATCTATAGTTAGAGATAAATGCATAGAGACTCTGAAGCAAGTAGTTAAAATACCAATTTAGCCCATACCTGAGCTAGGTAAACAAATCAGTCTTTGGCTTTGATTTGGAAACCTGAATTTGAACAATGATTAGCAGAGGGGATTATGGCTGTGTTGTCATTTATTGTCATAAGAGATTTGAGAATTGTTGCATATTGCACTTGTGTTAGTTTAAACATCTGTAATCAGTTACTGCAACAACAATTACTTTGTGTTCTGTTGAACTTTATAGAAGACAGTGAAATTTAAGCATAACTTTAGAAATAAATTTATTATAAACTGTTAGAAATAAAGTCATGGAAAACTATTGCAAAGTAGTTATTTCCTTTCTTTCCTTTTTGTCTCATGTCTCTGGAAACTATAAAAATACTGTTGCATGTGTGTAGCTAGCTAGCTGTACATTGAAATATTGAGGTCTCGATACACTGTCCTATTAGTACTTAAAAATGAGACCTTGTAATTAAGAGGCTTCATTATTACTAAGGCTTTATAAGCCATTGGTACTGAAAAAAACCCTCGGTTCTCTTAGGAGAGAAGACTTTGATGCAAAACAAACACTGGATGCCAAGCAGAAACAGCTGAGAGAGCTGAAAGATAGTCAAACGAATACCTTGAAAAGATTTGGCCCACATATACCAGCATTTCTTGAAGCAGTTGAAACAGCCTATCGTCAAGGGAATTTTAAACACAAACCTATCGGACCTTTAGGTAAGAATGACTGCTGAAAAAGACTCATTTCCTCATGGGGTTTATTGTGTGACTGCTAGTGTAAACAGTGATCTCTTAGGGAAAAAAAACCCTATTTGTTCTTTAAGGAACTTCAGATATACCTTCTGTACTTCCTGGAGTAAAGGTTTTATCCTGGTAGGTTGTTATCTGCTTCTCTTTTTTTATCTCATGAACTAGCTAACATCTACGGGTTTTCCTCATTTTCCAGCTGTTTTTGTTAAGATATTTTATGTAGTTGCAACAGTAAACTTTGAGTGCACCTCTCTGACTCCCCCACACTTTCTATGCATCTAACTCCTGTGCTTTGGCTGCTTGTTTTTTGGTGGATAGCACTATCCATCTCTTGGATGGATTTTGTTTGATATGTCCCATAGCTAACTAGTGGGCTTGTCAACCTTGAGATGTTTTGCATGGAACAACTCGCCCAAGACCAATTGAGATTTTTTTTTTTGAAAGTTTGGTTTCATTAGTTTTTTGCCCAGCTCTTGCAGTGACTGCTATTTTCAGTTAGTGAATGGGAGTAATGGCTTCAGCGTATTCTGGATGTAACTGTAAAGACCAAGTACTGAATTACTTGGCATTTACTGTATGCCAAGAATGTGCAAACACATGTACTACTGAAGGCAGGTGATGCGATGGAAATCTGTTTAACTTCAGCATCATTGTTTCTCTGCCTTTACCCTTAAAGCATTGAATTGTTAATAACCAGTTTTTGCCTTGATATGCTCCTGCTGGGCTGCCATAAAATTGATACCCTAATGGACGTTAGTAGTGACCTATCAAAGATCTTGGAAGAAAATGTAGACCTGCAAATATGTATAGGTGTGTCTATAGGAAGAGAAATCATACCTCTGTTTGCAGGGTAGATTGTCTGTTGTGAAGTTTTTTTATCTTTTAGTTAACTACTTCTTTTTTTTTTCTTCTTGTAAGAAAGCTTTATTTTACATATTAAAAAATCCCCATAAAACAACAAACCAAAAAACTTGAGTGGTAAAAATGCACTGCTGATTGTTTTGTTATGGAACACAGCTCCTAAAGCCTTGTCCCTTATGTTTATTTAGGTGCTTTCATTCATCCAAAAGATGCTGAACTGACCTTGGCTGTTGAATCTTGTTTAAAGAGCCTAGTTCAGGCATTTTGCTGTGATAATCATAGTGATGAAAGAACTCTTCAGCAACTGATGTCAAAATATTATCCACGTGGATTTAGACCTCAAATAATTGTAAATAAATTTCAGAATGAAGTTTATGATGTTAGACACAGGTAAGTTACGTCTTGAATTTTATTGATTAACCTTGATGGTTCAAATTATTAGTAGCTGAAAAGAACTATTTTTCTTTCTTTATTTAGTTTGAAGAATCTCACATGACTTTTATGAATGGTGGGTTTTTTGTCTTTTTTTCTTCAGAGGAGTTCATCATCCAGAATTCCCTTCGGTTCTCACAGCACTGGAAATAGATCATCCAGTGGTTGCCAATTGTTTGATCGACGTGAGGAGTATAGAAACAATCCTTCTGATCAAAGTAAGGGGATCTGTGCTCCCTATTGGTCTTTAAGGAAAAGCGTTTTCTCTTTGATGCGTGTGCAATACCTTTACTGATAGTGTCTGTAACGTACAAAAGAGGTAGAGAAATAATTTTTTTTTTCTTTTTTTTTTAACCCCTCTGACAGAGATGAGGACTGTGATGGCTCAGACTCCCACTGTATAGTTATCAGCATTATAGTGCAGTACACACACACGTACATAACCACAAGAGGGCTCCCCCATAAGGCCTTCCTGGCATTCAGTAAACTGTTGGTGTCCCATTTAAAACACTCTTTTCTATCATAAGCAAGTCAGAGTAAGTTTGCTTCCCATAGTGGATTTAGATACTGGAATTTATTCAAGGAATCAAGGTTAGAGCTTTTGCTCTTATTTCAACACTTACTTGTTTACTTTCCCCAGAGCCCCAACACTATGTTCACAGATTTTAGCTTCTGTCCACAGCAGGGAGATCACTGCTGATCAGGGAAGTTCCGACAGAAAATCAGTTCCCGCTGTGCACATGTTTAGAGATACCTGTTAGGAGCGTTACTGGCCAAGGTCCCTGGGCATTTCCTGGGATTTGTCTCTACAGATGTCTCCCTGTGTGTTTCTAGGATGTTCACTGCCACCTTTCTGTGCCATTAAGTAGACTAGTTTCCCAGACTAAATAGTCTGTGTGTGTGGTCGTCCTCCTAACTGCTGCCTCTGTCTCATGTCTTTTTATTAATTGGTGGGTTCAGGATGGTTCACTTTTGTGTAATTCAGGTGTTACCAAAATTTGCAACCAGCCCTTACCAGTTGTTCCTATTAACTGGTAGCTAGGTACCAGTCAGTGTAGCTGTAGCAGGCTTGTGCTCCAGAGTTCAAAAGTTCTAGTTTGGATAGTCAACTCTTACATGAAATTATCAGCCACTTGTTGGCATTCACAGCCTAATTTATTTTTCACCTACCAGAACACAGAGCCCCTTTGGACTCTGCAGTGTTAAAGCATCTGGCATGAGAGTGCAAAGCAGCGTGGTGGTGGATAGAGTCTGGTAAAATAAAAAAATAGTAATAGTTACATACTATTTTGAGAACAATTTTTTTTTATGACTATGAAACTGTGTTAATGAGCTGCTTTCTGCTATTCCATGATTTGTGATCTTAATTTATTTTTGATTTTCTGTTATTACTAAAGATAGCAGTTCAGGTTCAAAGCTAAAAGATATATATTTTTTCTAAAGAAAGCAGGGTGTTTGGAGGCAGTAGAACTAATGATGCTTGGTTTTTTGTGGATTTTGGTTTTTTTCCAAAACCACTTGTCCTGGTTTGTCCTCTGACGTTCCTGCTGGAAAAGACAGTTTCTTCCCTGTCTAGTACAGAGATGACTGGCTGTTTATAAAGTGTGGCTGTTACTGACTGCCATACGTAACAGCTTAGCTTTCTAAGCTTTCCTCATTGCAGGAATGCTAGTTTTGTTCTTCCCTTTCTACCTTACCTAACCACTGATTTTCATAATATTATTGTCTTTGAGCCCTATCTTAATAATTTCAGCTGAATCTGAAAGAAGTTGATCAGATACTGTGTGAAAGAAATTATACTTCTGAATGGATAACATGATTGCCTCAGGCAAAGGCACTTGTGACCACATAGTATGGCACTGGCAATATTCTTTTTTTTACCAATATGTTTCCTCAAACTTAATATTGTTTGGCATACTTCACAGCTTGCTTTAGAAGACTGTTTCCTATGTGTGTGTTCCATTTTTGATAATTATAGATACCTTTGCAAAGTGACCTTTTTGTTAGTGATTTTTATTTTTATTTTTAGTTCTTGTGGAAAATTATAGGGGACTGATTTGACTGTGAAAATACAATGCAGGTGGATTTGTAATAGAAAAAAAGAAATAGGCAACTAAACTAAATGTGTGGATTTTTGAGAAAATAAATGTATTATTCAGCTAAGAAAAGCAGATTCTTGACATGATAGATTTTTTTCACGTTCTTTCATTACTGTATTTCTTGTTTTTCAATAGGAATTGAGATTCTTTCTGGATGGGAACTTCTAGACAAGTTTTAAATTGATATCTTTAATTATGGTTGCTTTTCTATTAGTATGATAAGGCCATTGTATTTTTCAGAGTAGCCATAAAGCTCGTGAAGTAATGCAGCTTAATCGGCCCCCAAAGAATTGTAGAGAGGCTTTCACTGCTGAAGGTGATCAAGTATTTGAAAGACGGTATTACTCTTCTGATTACGTCAGACCCAAGTACCTCAGCCAAGATGTTGAAGCAGAAATAAGGTTAGCATCTTGGAATGTTATATTTGTCAGAAATGCACTTGTTAACATGAACAGTGGAATTGCATATTTATCTCTTTGCATGTATGCTGCTCTCCAGTATCTCCATTTTCTTTGACATGTGCACTTCCTTTCTGAGAATTCTGCAAAGCTCTTTTATTTCAGGGCATTTCTGTGATAAGAACAAACCTGAGCTGTACCTAGATATTTTTCAGCTTTGAGAATCACAGAATGTTAGGAATTGGAAGGGACCTCTGGAGATCATCTAGTCCAACCCTTCTGTCAGAGAAAGTTCACCTAGAGCAGGTTGGACAGAATGGCATCCAGGTGGGTTCTGAATATCTCCAGAGATGGAGACTCCACCTCCCTGGGCAGCCTGGTCCAGTGCTCTACCACACTCAAAGAAGTTCCTCCTTACGTTTAGATGTAACTTCCTATGTTCAAGTTTGTGCCTGTTACCTCTTGTCCTGTCACTGGACACCACTGAAAAAAGACTGAGCCTATCCTCCTGACACCCATCCTTTAAGTATTTATAAGCATTGATAAGACACACACTCCCCTTTAGTCTTCTCTAGACTAAACAGACCCAGCATTCTCAACCTTTCCCCATAAGAGATGTTCAAGTCCCTTAATCATTTTTGTAGCCCTTTTCTGTACCCTCTCCAGAAGTTCCCTGTCCTTGAACAGGCGAGACCAGAACTGGGCATAGTACTCCAGATGTGGCCTCACTAAGGCAGATTGGAAGGGGAGGATAATCACCAGGATGCCACTGGCCTTCTTGGCCACAAGGGCACATTGCTGGCTCATGTTCATCCTGTTATCCACCAGGACTCTGAGGCCTTTTTCCATAGAACTGTTCTCCAGCAGATCACTTGTGGCATGTAAATCTTGCCCAACAAGTAGGAATTTGCTGGACTGAATACTCCACGGAATTTGGCTGCCTTCATTTTTACTTTATGCTTGCTGAAAAAGAGTATGGAGCCAAAGTTGTTTCTTTAAAAATATGATACCTGAACAGTGGTATTGTAGTTTACTGTAAAGGAAGCCTGATGTTTCAAACCAAAGTTATGCTGGCACATGCAGTCCTACTGATTTCAAACTTCTCATCTGTGTTTCTTAAGGCTCTTAAATTCACTAATGATAGGTATCTGATAAACTTGACTTTCCCCTCCCACCCTACTGTACCCATTTTAATTTTTAGGGGGTTTTTATTCTCATTACTTTCAAAATGGTAGTTTAAAAAGCTAAATATGTCTCAAAGTTTACAATCTTGAACTGTCACCAAGCAAATTGGTGACAACAGAATACTTTTATTTTGAGGCCTAGTTTATATTACAGATGTATTACTTAAATACTTTATTTTTAGTATGAATAACTGATAATGTAGACTGAATATTAAAATGTATTTCTGTAAACTCAGAAGTTTTAAATATGTCAGTTGTTTGTGTAATGAACTTCACTCAAAGATTATCTTAGCTTTCAAAGCGTAATAGACATTTTCTTACCAGTATTCCTATGGGGGAATAATGTAGGCCAGTAAAAGTTCTCATTTAGAACTTAGCCTAAAGCAGTGGCATGTTTATCTGGAATAGTGTATACATTTTATTAAACACTGTTTCTGGGATCAGACTTAATCAGTTCGTTTTGTGCATCTATAACAAAAGTTGGATTAAACACTTATATTAAGATTTATTTATTTTTTTTTTACTGTAATATTAGCAAAGCTTCCCCTTTCTTTTGCAGGGGTGAAAGACACTATAAAGTTTTGCCTTCTGTAAATAGTAACAAAAAATAGCTTTCTTTTTAATTTCAAATAGTTTTACTACAAACTGAAAGAATTAAACGCTTATGGAAATCTCTGGACATGAAGTATAAGACTGTATAAAACATGTTTTTCACATCTCTGTTAATGTATTTTCTCTCTGGCTGGAAAAGTTTTGTCCTGGTCAAAGTATTTTTTTGTCTCAAGGTGCAGTAGTAGTTTTAGATGTATCACCATTATTTAGCTCAAATATTTAGCCTGTTTTTGAAAATTGCTAACGGAGTTTACGCATGGTTCAAATTACATGAATGACTTATCCACTAGGCATTGAACTAGGACCATCAAGCAGCTATTTGCTGGTTATTATCTGAGTTCTGCTGTAGAGTGTTTCTTTGTTGATTGTTAAAACCATTCAATGCATAACAAACTTAATATTTATTTTTGTTTTTTTAGGTGAGTACATTTGTGTTTCATGCATTTAATTTTTAGTTGCATGTTTCTCTGTGTATGTAATATATATGTATAATATATAATTTCTCAATGCCACTTTATTTATAAAGCCACTTGGAGAAAGAAATTGAAAACAAAAAGGCACAGTTGACAGCATCTCAGCAACATTTATATTCCATTGAAAATGACATTAGGCAGAATGAAGGTCTTCTTCATGGTCATCGACAACACCAAAAAGAACTCCAGGTATAAATAGGTACAGTGTTAGTTTTTAGAAACTGGTCAGTCTTTTCCTATTTTGACTTCTGCAGTATATTTATTTTGAGTGGGTAATAGTTTTTAATATTTGTCCTTACTTTTGTTGTATATTTTCATCATTTAGAACAGAACAATAGAGGCCACATCAATGCTATCGTGCTGTTGTTTCATTTGTTTTTTTCCTCTTGTGCTAAAATCTCACAAATTTCTACTGCTTTTTTGATACAAATGGAAGTTGTTACAATATTTGATACAATTTTCTTTTCCTTGCGTCCCCCTCTTATTTCTGTTGAGCTTTTCATCTTCATTCCCAGAATCTTTTCATGCTTTTCATTTATATTCTTAACCTGATTTAATATGCTTTAAATTTTTATTATTTTAAATTCTTTAGAAGCCATTTTATGACTGTTAATCTTCTTTCTTTATCTTACCGAGAGCTACTGGAAAACACATATTTATGGTGGCTAATTACAGTTAGGCAGTGTAAGACAATACATGCTATATAAGGTTAAATTAGGTAAATTACAAATAATAACCAGCAAAAAAACCTGGTACGTGGTCTCAAATTGCTGAAGATAAATATTTGAAGGAAAACCAAAATGTTTTATTCACTTGTCACATTGAATGGAAATACAGTAGTAACTTAATGATTTAAAGTGTGTGTGACTTTCAGAGTAAACTTACTCTTATGAAAAAGAATTCTGTAGGTAACTGGGAAGAGTTTTGTCTTTTGTAGGCACTAATGAAAATAAAAGACCAAATGTCTTGCTTTCTACGTTGATTTAAGAGAAAACTTCATGCTTGTTCATTTTAGTTTACTTAAAAATATTTTCTCTTTCATTACAGATAAAAATAAGAACAACAAATGCAGAAATAGCAGATCTTGAAAATATGGAAGAACACCAGTCAGTGGACATCCGTACATTAGTAAGAACAGATTACCAAATTATGTGTGATAAGGATATGAAAAAAATCTTTTAATGTTGGCAGCGTTTTGAAATTGGCAACTACTGTAGGTTTTCAGCTAGTGTACAAATCAGATACAGTGAAGAATGTAACATTTTACAGAATGTCTACAATTCTGGAAATGGCATCATTTTATTTTTGATGTCTTTTTTTTTTCCTTTTTTTTGCTTTTACTTCTGCCATTTTTCAAACCATTAGCACTGCAGGTTTATGGAAGCCAAGTTTGAGTTGTAAAGAGATATTCCATGCATTTTTTTCCTCATTGCAGTCAGTAAAACTGGGAGAAGTGGTGCTGTAGGTTTGGAGGTCAGAAGGGTCATCATCAAAGCATAGGCTAAGGCCACTCTGGACTATAATTAATGACACAGCACTGCCACTCTGCCCTGAACCCACAGTTTTTATTTTACTCTGGCTTCACCATGCAGAAGTTTTAAAGTTCATGTATCACCCTGGGGAAGTGTCATGGCAGTATGAGGTTCCTTCAAAGTTTGTACTCTTATCCATGTATTCTTAGAATGTTCACAAAGTTTAAGAACAGAAAAAATGTTTGATAACCTACTGTGATCTGTATGTTGGTGGCCATAAATTTCAACTGCTATTCTGTAATAAGATAATGTCTAAATGGCCAAGATTTAAATTATGAGAATCACTGATAGATGAAGAACAACCTTGATTGCAATTGTTTCAGTTAAATTCTAGGGTGATTTTCCCACAATTTTATTTGGGATTAATGAGAGGTTTAAATTGCCCAGATACTTTCCCCCACTGCCCTACTTCTTATGCTGGCACACACACTTTTTCAGTAGTCTGTCTTTCAGCATGTATGCACATGTCTGCATGTAAGTAAACATTTCAAAATCTACTTAAAGTTAAGGGATCAGTACTGATTCTGTAAGCTCTTGTGGAGTTTCTCTTCTCCAGATTATCTAGTTATGTTGGTTTAACACAAAGTGATTTGTCCTTTTGGTGAATAGGAATATCTTCCTGTTTTAAAATTATTGGACAACATCAACATTTTTACCATTGCCTTCTGGTAAAGGTTTTATGCAACTGGTCAATTTAAATATTTGAGTTCTTATTCCTTTCTTGTATTGTTATTTTTCTTTTCTGTGCTTTCTAACCACTAATGTGGATTAATTACTGTTCATCACTTGGTATTTGTTTTTAATTTCTGACTTGATTTCACAAATCTTTAATCATGAAGAAGAATCTTATCAATACAGGGTTTTATTTACATATTTTTCCCAGCTTCTGGAATATTTGTCTTTTTGAATTGGAGTGTATGTGTGATGACAATCCATTAGGAATGGTACAGCTGTCTAGGAAATGGCGATGATCCACTTACTCTTCCTCTATCCTTTGTATACTGGATGTATATGCTCTGTTACAAATCCAAAGGGAAGTTAACTTGTTCTTTTGTTTAAAAAATTACTGTAGTAAAATATTAGCATGGCTGAGTCTTTACAAAATCCTAGTCACTTTAGTATTTTCATCACAACTCCCAAATAAAGTCATATAGTCAGGAAATTAAACTCAATTGACGTAATTTTCAGTCATATAATCAGGAAATTTTCCTTTTTATTGTGCAATTTGGTTTAGTAGTCTCCTACAAGATCTGTCAGTCTCTTTTGGACTTTAGTGACAACTACATTGAGCAGCTAACATTCTTTTTAGAGTTATATAGCATTTTATCTTGTACCCTGATAGTGATAATAAAGTAAAAATCTTGTAATTTGCATATATATTTCTGCTTTTATTCTTCATTTTAATATATTTTGACAGGAAGATGAAGCTGAAGAAAATAAGGGTAAGATGGAATCTGTAAAAAAAGACATGCAACAACAAAGCATAAAAATGGAAGAACTGAAAAGTATTCTCCAGGTAGCTGAAAAGAAATTGGAAGGAATGAAAGAAAAAATTCATCAAGTAGAAGAAGTTGCAGGTCCAATTAAGGTAGCAATAATTTCATATTGTATTTTTAATATGTTACCTTTGTGTGGCAAGGGAAATGGAATTAAAGGGAGGCAGGAGAAGAGAGTATACTCCTTCCTGATACATTCAAGGTCTACCTATGAACATGGAAATAGAGCATACCATCTAGAGCATGTCAAGAAATAAACTTGGCAATATTTTGAAGACCATATTGATTGTTACTTGCAATAGTGTTTTATGTTTAAAGAGAGTTTGCTTAGAGGTATTTTTAGTCATGGAGTGAAAAGGAAGAAAAAATAATTTCCTTGATTTTCCTTTTTAGTTCATCACATTTGTTGCTTTGCATTGTTTGTTTCTGATAAGGCCTGGTTAAGAGCATTCATAGCTATTCAGTGTTCGAAATAGCATTGAAGTTCTATATGAAATGTTGTTATTCTATAATCACAGAATGTACCATACATAGTTTTAATTGTTCAAGACTACAGAAGACACTTGGAAATCAGAGAAGTAACAAGACTTCAGATAAATAGCAGAGTGGTGACGTGCAAAATTTGAATTGAAAGCAATCTCACATTGCCAAGAAGAATTAATGGTTTAAGAATGGAAAACAGAAATAAGAGTCCAGGATGTTTGCAGTATTGTAAACTTGGAGGATGGAATGAGGAAAAACTTACAAAGACCACAACAGAAATCTCTTATGTGCCTCACTTAAATTGTATATGACTATGTAGTCGGCTCAGTTTAAAAAACGAAGAGCAAACAGAATGAAGGAAACAATTAAGGAAAGCAACTGAAAAATATGTTAGTTATAATGCATCTAATAAAGAAATTCTAAAGATATGTTCTGTTTAAGACCAGCAACCATGTAAGGAAAGAGAATGGTTTTATACAAAATATTAGAACATTATTGATCATTATTAAGAACACTAAACAAAATACAAGGCAACTCTTAAATTCCTGAAAGGATTTTAGATTAGTTATGCTGTTATGTATTCTACATTTGTTCAGTGAACTGTTTCAGGGCAACTCCCAGTATCGATACAGGCTGGGAGATGAAGGGCTGAGAGCAGCCCTGGGGAGAAGGACTTGCGGGCACTGGTGAATGAAAAGCTGAACATGAGCTGGTAGTGAGTGCTCATAGCCCTGAAAGCCAACCATATCCTGGGCTGCATCAAATGAAGTGCAATCAGCAGGTCAAGGGAGGTATTCAGCTGCTCTACTCCGCTCAGGTGAGACCTCACATGGAGTATGGTATCCAGCTCTAGAGTACTCAACAAGTGAAAGATACAGGCCTATTGGAGTGTGTTCAGATGTGGGCCACAAAAATGGTCAGAGTACTTGGAACATCTCTGCTATGAAGAAAGGGTGAGAGTGTTGGGGTTGTTCAGCCTGGAGAAGAGAAGGCTACAAGCAGACCTTATTGAGGTCTTTCAGTACTTAAAAGGTGGTTATAAGAAATATAGGGACAGACTTTTTACCAGGGCCTGTTGCAACAGGATAAGGGGTAATGGATTTAGACTAGATGGAAGGAAGAAATCTTTTATAGCGATGGTGGTAAAACACTGGACCAGGCTGTCTAGAGTAGAGAGGTGGTAGATGCCCCATCCCTAGAAACATTCCAGGTCAGGTTGTTTGGGCTCTAAGCAACCTGATTTAGTTGAAGCTGTCCATGTTCACTGCAGGGGAATTGGACTAGATGACCTTTAGAAGTCCCTTACAACCCAAACCGTTCTATGATACCATGACATAGAGTAAGTTGTGGCTTTAAGGAAGGATTAGAAAAAGGTAAGAGCATCCACGGTTGTTGGTGGTAGTTGGTTTTCTTGTTTGTTAATTTTTTTTGTGGGGGATTTAGGTTGATTATGTTGAATAAATAAAAATCTAGTTGACAGGGATGAGGAAGAAAATAGTCTTCAAAGTTTTATATAATTCTTTATGCCTCTTCACTTCTCTAGAAAGATCTCATTTCAAGTATCAACACTTACATCGTACAGAAGTTCCTATAGTCTACCTCACATGTATAGCAGGACACTGAATTTTCATACAAGAATGGAGTTCTGGCTGATGTCAAACAGACATCAGAAGTTCTGGCTAGAGTATTGTGTAAAAAAAAAAAATAAATGTAGTTTTTAGAGGTTTGGGAAAAAGCTTTATTTTTCCTAAAGATTAAAACAACCCTCAAGATAACACTTCCTCGTAAACATTATAAACATTTATTATTTCCCTATCAGAGTTGGGTATAGACCTTCTGATATATTGCTTTAAAGTTCCAGGACTTTAGAAGGAGTAGTCTTACTGAAAATAAAATAAATTAGATAATGTTAAAACCAACATAATTACCTATGATAAGTCAGTAACCATTAGAGAGATGCTTAGAAGTCTTTGATCTGTTCCAAACAGGATGAATTAAACCAAGCGGACTCAGAAGTGGAAAACAGTAAACGCTGTTTGCAGCACTATGAAAACAAACAGAAAGAACACTTGGCTTGCATAAAAAGACATAAACAATTACTAGCTGTCAGAGAAAAAGAATTAGAGGTAAGTATGGGTTTTTTTCTTTATTGATGTCAGATAGTCATGATCCTTCTAGTATTTAAAAATAAATCATTCCACTTGGACAACATACAGACCATAGTAATACTTGGCTGCACTAAGTATTCTCTCAGCTATGTCTAAATTGACCATCTAAAAGAATTAAAAGTAATTTTGTGTAAATGAATCAAGTCCTCTTTTTGTCTGGCAAAGAGTGTTTTTGTCTTGATGGGTAAGTTAGGTTTTATCCATCTAGGACTATTAATTTTGTCATTTGCAATTAAAAGATTAAAAACACTTAACCTTAAAATTTGTGGTTTGAGTTGAGTGTTGGCTTTTTAGATGCTAGGTTTTATATACCTGATCTTTTGAAGACTTACCTAAGAAGTTTTATTAACTAACTCTGAAATTACATCCTCAAAGATTTTTGGAAGACTGTCCTGTTTAAGTATGATGAATTTTGTTCCTTACTTATTTGTATTAGCTCAAGAACTGTGAACATCATAAAGATCTTAGATGGATACAGTTCTTAGTGCTGAAGTAACTACCTGTCCATAAATGTTGTTTAGTAAAATTGGTAATAAGTAGGTTTGCAGTGATAAGTACACAAAGAATGGTTCAAAATCATTGTTCTTGCTTAGAGATGGAGATGTTATTTTTCCATAGTACAAAATATTTGTTGTGAAGACTAAACAAGTTTTTAAAAAATGAGACAATTAATTGAGTTTCAAACATTGCTTCAGGAAAAAATGGCACAAGCCAGGCAAATCTACTCAGAGCGCATGGAGGTGAGCAGAACTGTGAAGAGTCTTGATGCAGAAATGAATCGCTTGAGAGAGAGGATAAATTCGGAAAATGATCGCCATGGAAACAGAGAAGAAATAATACGGTAAGTCATCTTCAGTGTCTAAAGTAGTTCAGGTAGGTTGAAAAACGGTTCAGGAAGGGACAGAAGAGTTTTCTTATTGACTTATTTATGCATGGGCTTATGAATTAAATGATGGACAGAGGTGTGGAAACATTGTGCTGATTGCTCAACCAGTACTGAACACGTTTAGGAGTGTCAAAATACCCTCTAGTGATTTTAGACAGTTTCTGTACTGTGTATTTGAAGTTACTGGTGATCAGATACCCTCTTAGTGTTTAGAAGAATCCCAGTTCACACCACGTAGTCATACTACATGGTATGAACATAACTCACTGTTGTTCTGTGATGTAATGAGCATTAAGCATACTTTTATTTTGAGTAACTAATACAGAAATTAAGCAGTTAATTGAAGTTTTGACTGCAGTGTATTTCAATTAATCCTACACCTTGGTTATTCTTGCGCATTCAAAAGAATTAAAAATAGAACTAAAGTACTAATTTTGGTAACTTTTGTGAACAGTGGTTTGCTTGACTCTTCAAATGCTTTCAGCTTCAACGTAATCCCTATAAGAAAGTTTTTATTTGAATGTTTTGATTATCAATTTGATTTACAACTGTTTACAGTAGCTTGGTTTTATTGTAATGCATGTTGATTCTAGGCTTTCTGTTAATTAAAACAGGCAATTTCATGATGCAAAGGAAAGATATAAGGATGCAAACAGTAAAGTAAAGCATTTAAAGAAATTTATTAGGCTGCTGGAAGAAATAATGGCACAGAGATTCAAAATATATCGGCACTTCTTAAGGTGAGTTAGTTTTAACGTGACTTCAGGCTTTATCTAAACTAACATGTAAATGTAAGTATGTGCCCATATTCCAGAGTGAAATTTATAGAGCAGACCTGTGAGAATGAGATGTCTTTAAGGCAGTTTTCACAGCAATCTTTCTAACCTAATCTTGCTCCTAGATCTAATGCTATCCTGACTGACAGTTTAGAGGCAGCTTGGACTGACAGCTGAAAAACCAATGTGATCAGTGGAGGCTGTGTTTTGTTTCACACCAAAGGCCTTGACTATGCTAACTTAATCCAAGGCAGTTCTGTTTCAGTGTTTCAGTGTTGGTTTTGATTGATAAAATATCAGCATTGAAACACTAGCATTGAAATCATCTGGGGTGTCATTAAGTAATGCTGTGCTGACATAATTTCATTGTGGGCCAAACACTTTTTCTCTGCCCTGTGCCAAAAAAAAGAGGTCTTTATTCAGATTCTGTAGTTTCTCTCAGCTTCTCTCATGGAGTGTCCGTACAAAGGGACACAACCCTTCTTTCCTGTGTCAGTCCCTTGGTATCCTATACCTATCCATAAAGATTTTCTCATGGACTTCAAAAGGACTGATGGTCTATTTTTTGTTGCAATCCTTTATTGTATATCATTCCCTTCAATAGAAATTGAGGGATGTCTGTGTTGGCTCTGCTTTTTGTACTTTCGAAGCTGAGATTTGGGGAGGATGCCAGTGTGGTCCTGACAAATAGTAATGATCAGGAGAATCCCAGTCTTTGCAGGTTGAAGTACAGTAAGTTTAAGATTTACCTGCAGAATTTGATGCTTGCCTTATGGTGCCCATCTATGTTAAACTGAATCTTATTTCTAGTGAATCTCATTTTAAGATGTGTTGTAGAACAATAGTCCTTTCTTGGAGGAACTGTGATATATTGTCTATTGGAGAATTACATGCTAGAATTAAGGGGAAGAGAGGGAAGGAAGAGAAATTAAAACTCAACGCTGTTTCATTTGTGGAACTTGGCACGCTGTGTATATTCTTTACTGTCCTTACTGCATGGTAGTCCTTACTGGGTAGGAAGGAAGTGGAATGTGGTTATTTTCTGTTGAAGTTGTGGAAGAATGGTGTTAAAATCTCTAATCTCTTGGAATAGACTACTAGAAAATACAAATAGTGTACATCTGGATATCTTACCTTGTTACTTTGTGGCAGTAATTCTCTCCAACATGTCCAGTATCAAATGTCACCTGCTCAAGAGCGTAATTGATTGAGAAAATTTTACTAATGGAGCAGGACTTGATATTTAAGGTTATGATGTAGAAATGTTGCTAAAAAACCTTCCTGACCTAATGGGTTTTTTTGCTTCTTTTAACTGATTTAAGGTTCCTTTCTTTTCGATGCAAACTCTACTTTGAGCATTTATTACGTACTCGAGCTTATTCTGGACAAATACTTTTTGATCACAAGAATGAGACACTTTCAATAACAGTAAGTTATTTTGTATTCCTTCAATTATTATAATATTTAATTATTATAATTTTTCTTTTAATATCAGCTGCTAGAACATGCATTGGAAAGGATAGAATTAATTGTTCTCCTCTCTCTAGAATGTGATATGCTAGAATTGTAGGATGTTGTTGAAAACAGGCAAGAACAAAAACTATATTGCCATTTTACACGGGCAGGTTGGTAGACTACATGGAGGAAATTTGGGCTATCATCTTATGCTGAGGATAAGAATTCATTAGCAAGTCATCCTGGCCAGTCTCTCAAAATATTTCATTCTTATTGATAGGAAGTTTACATTTATTTCTGTGATTGTGCAATGGCTCTAGTTGCTGTTTAAACAGCTTTTGATGGCTGAAAGCTTTAATATCATGATTTTTTTGTCTGTGTCTCCTAACATATCTTCCAAAAATTTTTGTTTGTTTCTGTGTAAGACTTCAGTTTTAGGGATTGGCAGGAAAAATCTATAGCAACACCACACATTTGTGTTGACACTGTTCTAACTAAACAGGTGATGAATACATATCTGAAGAAGTCAAACTCAGTCTAAAAGACATTGAGTAATTATCTGGCTGTATCAGAATACTTTTTATTTATAGCTGATGTTTCATGTTTCTCATGCATGACATGAGAAGGTCTGGAGACCTTCTCTGAGTAGGTTGCAACCTACCATCTGTACTGAAGTCTCCTCCTTTACCAGTTCAGTCTGGGTGTAAATGTCAGACATCTCATGGACTTTCCCTCTAGAAAGAGGGACATGGTTTAGTGGGCATGGTGCTGATAGGTTGATGGTTGGACTTGATGGTCTTAGAGGTCTTTTCCAACCTTAGAGATGCTGTGATTCTGTGACATCATAATCAATGGAACCAAAGGACAGTTTGCAGTATTTCCTGTATTCCCCTAAAGAAACTGTTCCTTCTTTAAACTGTTTCTATAAATCAACTACATACTTTTCTATTGTACCTGGTAACAGTTGGTGTTTACTGTCATATAACTACTGTGATTGATTGATTGATTGGTTTATTGAACATTGTTTAATAACTATTAAAACTAGAGAATTGAATGAGAAAATACTGGCAGAGCTATTCAGTCTGTTCAATGTGTGTTACTTTTCTGGAGGAAGTTGCATCCTAGAAATGTGTTATTAAATGCTTACAAGCCATCTCATTCCGGAATGGCAGTGGCAGTGAAGTGTATAAAAATGTTGACAAGTGATCTCTATCTATTCTACATGTAATGTGTTTGCCCTTAAAATTATGATTCTGTTAGTAAGTCTCCATCTTGGGTTTGAAAATTGCTCTAATATTTTTATTTCAAGGTTCAGCCTCGAGAGGAAGACAGAGCTACCCTTAATGACATGAAGTCCCTATCAGGAGGTGAACGTTCCTTCTCAACAGTTTGTTTCATTCTTTCTCTGTGGACTGTTACTGAATCTCCTTTCAGATGTT
Source organism: Bucco capensis (assembly GCA_013396975.1). Classification (NCBI taxonomy): domain Eukaryota; kingdom Metazoa; phylum Chordata; class Aves; order Piciformes; family Bucconidae; genus Bucco; species Bucco capensis. The sequence goes on along the minus strand of VWZO01008845.1, from coordinate 111,851 downwards.
TGGATGAATTCGATGTCTACATGGTATAGTTTAAGCTTAAACTACATTTGACATTCTGATTTTGTATAGATCAGTGAAATAGTTTGGTTGTTATTTGTATTTGATTAGATTTTAAAGCACTATAGTTACCTATAAATCCTAAAGAAAAAACTGACCAAACTGAAAACTAAACCCCCAAAACAAAGCTTGTTAGGGATCTTGTTCACTTAGTGGCTTTTGAAGCTTGTTCTGTTTCTGAAGTTAGTACCCTGAGCTCTGAGCATCTCTGTTACTTTACATGCTTAAACCTTTAGCTTAGTTCAAAACCCATAAAACACAACTTTTTACTAGTTCCACAAACAATTATTATTGTGTTTGTCACAGGTTGCCTATTGCTCTGACAGTTCTGGGCTTAGCATGTGCTTTGGTTTTTTACCAGTTTTGAGATCAGTGTGTGGGGGGGTTTTCTGGTGGTTTTTTGGTTTTCTTTTTTCAGAGCAACTATAGCAATTGAATTTACTGTTGCTACTCCAAAACTTATTTTATACTTCACCTTTCCAACATGCTAAAGTGCAGAATAATGAACAGTAAATACTAATGTCAGCTAAAGCTGGTAGATCTCATCTTTGTGTACAGCTTCCCTGGATAGTCATTAAACCAATTTTAAAAATATATTTTATTTTCTCCCTATTAACATATGCAGTGTCTATGTTTGGGAAAGTAATTAGTGCTGTCAGACAGAGTTGATACTTGAATATTTCATTTTGCCTTCAATATCAATGATTTATTTACTGGGAACCAAAGACCTGGGGGAGGAGATAATATATGTTATATATAAAGAATTTCAAAAAGGAAGGTATGTATCTAAGGTGGTCAAGCTGTCACTTTACAGCCAGCTTCCAATGCTTAGATACTCTCTTAACAGTTCGTTGTGCTGAAGTTTATCCATCTGTCCAGAAGAGGGTGGGTACTCGGAACTGTAGGCCTTGCAGAGAACTTCCATAGCATCTATTCCATAAATAATTCCACACAATTTGTCTTTCTACTGCTGTGCCATGAAGTGCAACCTTACTGTCTCTGTTTTCTGTAGTTACTTTAGGTGTAATCCTGGAGACCCACCACAAGAGGACTCTATTAGCATATTTGCAAGGGAGTTAGCTACTTTCATGTGTAACAATGTCTAGAGGCAGAGCTTTGTTTAACCCTTGCTGATAATAGCTGCCCATTGTGCATCTTTTTCAGTAAGCCTAATGCATAAGTTTATGCTCAAAATAGTAATAACAACAATAATAATAAAAACAAGCTACATAATACCTTAGGTTTCATGCAGCCCTTAAATTGTTTCAAGTAATTTTGAGGCAGGATTTTATAGGAAACATTATTCTATTACAATACATTTCATCTCAGCATACCAATAAAGTAAGAAATGTATATCACAGCTGACAGAAAAGCTTTGTGAGTAGGAGTGTATGGTTGTTCCAGTGCTAGCTTTCTATTGTCCATGTATACTAAAAAATAGTTTAAGAATTTCCCAGACTATAATTTGTAGCTTTTAGAATGTGATCTTAATGTTTCTCCAACTTAGCTAAAGAAAAGTCTAATAAAACCTAATTTTTACTGTATATGAATTAATTCCAGTAGGTTTTTCTGTTAAGATGTTTTCTAATTATTTTATTCTTAAGCATTTGTCCTAATTTGTGCAATAATAAGCCAGTGAAGTACACAGTCAGTACCTGATAAACCTCTTGTCTTTAGGACATGATTAACAGAAGAATTGCAATGGATATGATTCTTAAGATGGCTGACTCTCAGAAGCATCGACAGTTCATTTTGCTCACCCCACAGAGCATGAGGTAATACTCTTGTGTTATATTTCCTGGTATAAGAACTACAAGGAAGTTCTGTTGCAAAGAGTATAACCTGAAAAAGCTAAATATGAAGAGAAAGAAATTTTGATGTCTGTAGCAGTAGAACATTAAGTAATTCATTGCTGGTGATTCTGGGAATTTAATAGGTTTTTCCACTCTTCCCTATATAATGTCTCTTAATGTGGTAGTTCAGTGGGACATGAATCAGTTTATCTTAAGTAGAACAGCTTTTTGAAATGTTTTATTGTACAAAGTAGGCTCCTGGTAGCTTTTAGTCCTGTATCTCCTCACCACTCAAAAGTAACAGAAGACACTGCATTTTTCCATTTTTGAAAGCATTGTAGTATTAATAGCAAGATGTTTTTCATTAAACTTGGTTTTGGCTTTGTTTTTTTAAATACGACTGGTCTGAAAACTGATAACTTACTCTTTGTTTTGTTTTGTTAGTGGTTTTTTTATCTAGTAGTCCAAAATTCTTTAAAAAACTCCATAGGAGTCTCTGGTAAAGCCATGCCCAGCTTCAGGGGACAGTCACTATCTAACCTTATGCAGCCAACTCTTCTCTTGGAGAGGTGTAGTGAAATCACTGAAACCTCAGGAGGATAATTAAGCAGTTTATTTAGTCTTAATTATCTTCCCTTACTAACATCTATAAGAAGTATAATAGTGGTACTATTATTGAAGTGGAAATGGTTTGTGAGGAATTTCTGAAACTATTCAATAAACATAGTTTTCTCTACAGTTACTGTTTAAAAGTGTAATAATTGAAGAGCAGATTTGTTTTGTTAGATTTTGTTATATATTGAATTCTCAGCAAGCTAACAAAAGTACAGAGGACCCTCAGAAAAAATATATTTAGGCTAATGGGGGAAGGAGCCTGTATAAACGTGTATGTTCTGCAGATTTGCTCATTCTTAGCATGATGTGATTATACATGTATAAAGTGTGTGCCACTTCTGGCTCTGCAAGGCAAATATGAACCTTATTTGATTATTTTTTAATTAGAAATTTCTCTTAAAAGTACCCTTTCTATAATTAAGGTAATCTAATTGTTGGAAATCACATGACTGAACTCTTCCATTGGCTTCACCTCAAGCTTTTACTGAACTCTGGCTCCAGTATCAGTTCAGTGAAGCCAGAACTTCAACCCATCTTACTGTTTTTAAAAACTATAAAAGAAAAAAGATGGAGTTAATTAAAGGAAAGTATGTAATGGAAAGAATCAAATGGGAATACTAAAAATTGTGGAGAAGAAACACTCTTTAATTGATGCATACTTTATTTTTAGTTCTCTGCCTACGAGTTCCCGTATTCGAATCCTTCGAATGCAAGACCCTGAAAGAGCCCAAAGAACATTGAATTTCCAAAGGAAGAATGACCAAGAGGAAGATCAGTAATTATTTCTGTGTATGAATATGGTATACTATTGAGGATAAATGTGTAATGATGTGTGTAAAGGTATTACTTCCTGATGTTGGATAAGAGGATCTTTTGTTAGATACTCTCAGGAAAAGAAGAGGTTCTTGTATTTTTTTTATACCCCCCCTCCCTTTTTTTTTTTTTACAAGTTATTGTATATGTACAGACCAAGAATTAGCATAGTTGTGATAATGAGAATCTTGAATGTTCAGTTAATATTTTTACCAACTAGTAATTCTTTTATTAATTGATCTGCTTTTTTTCTTCTGGAAAAGATGAAATATATTTTTATATTTTTTAATAATAAACAGTGAGAACTGATACTTGTGGTAATGTTTTAGTGTCCCTACAGACTTAGAATTAGCATTAAGTTAACAATGTTGAGTTCTTTCTAGCTGTGCTTTTTCTTAAATGTGTGCTAATTAATAAATGCAGTAAAACATTTCATTTTTTTCCCAGTGGAACCACAGCAGTTGAACATGAGAAACTTTAGTACTTTCATAAGTAGAGAAGGGGAAAAAATATTTTCAGTGTATTCTCTGGGCAGGAAAAAAGTGCTTTTATTTCTTACTAAAGAATTTATAGGGAAGAATTTGAGTTTCTTTGGATATGAGCTTACAAAACCTACTAAACTGTAGCTTTGTAAACTTAAATTCTTAATTCCACTAAAAAGTTCTTGCACAGTCTGAGTTTTTCAGGTATAGAGTAAAGCCTGTCAATACTTGTACATTATAACAAACCAATGTGACAAGTCCTTCCAGTATAGAAGAATTAAGTGGAATAAGAATTTTGGGAAATACAGTAACTTTTCTACAGCATTTTAGGCCTCATTTTGTTGAGTGTCCCTGCCTCTTCTCTCACCCTGCCCTGGGACTATACTAGAGCAGTTAAAATCAAATAAACTTGATTTATTTAAATAATACAAGCATTTATTAGGGATAAGAGGGAGAAAGAAGAGCCAGATTTTTCAAACTGCTCCAGATTAACTTTTTTCTCTTCTGCTTTCTGCAGGAACTTGAAATTGTTGAGAGCCCTTCAAAAACAATGACTTTTTAGAGTTCAGCCATTACACACACTTTTTTGTGGTTATTGTTGATGTTATGGGGATACAAAAGCCATTGAGACTATTCAGAGAACATTTCTGCAGTTTCTACAGTTATTTACTGAATAGCAATTCCTCAATTTCAAAGCTGGTTTTGGTTTTAGCCGCTGTGCGGTGTTTTGTGTTCTTTAGTGTTTAGTTTTTACATAAGCATGTGTTAAACTTACCTGGCTTCCACATTTTACAGAAACTTAGAAGAATCCAAGGAAATACACTGAGAAACCTAGTGGCACTTCTAGTGTGTTCTAACTGTAGGAATAAAGTCTAGTGATCTTTTTTCAAGGCTTCAGATGTTTACTTCTGAAAGCCCAGGATAATGGGCCAACAGACCCATAGCAGCCTTGAGGAGTTTACTGACAAAACAGCCAGGCTTATGTTGAGAGAAGAGCATTTATCTTCATTAGTAATTGTGGAGAAAAGAGCTTAAGGAAAATTACTGCATTCCTACTGAGTTAACACTTCAGCTTTTTCCCAAGTTTGCTGTAAACGTACTTCATGTATTGGAGCAGTTGGCAACAGTTGTGGTCTTTGGTTCAAATCAGTGTATTGTATTTTTTCTAATCTACCACTGTACTTAATGTACTGAATAAACAATTACTGAAGTACTTGCTTTGATGCACTTACTTTTGCAGTGATTGTAGAATCATAGAAGAGTTAAGGTTGGAAAAGACCCCTAAGAACACTGAGTCCAACTGATAAACTAACACTCACCGTCCACTATTAAACCATGTCCCTAAGCACCACATCTACATGTTTTTTCAGTCCCTCCACAGATGGTGACTCCACCACTTCCCTAGACAGCATGTTCCAAGGCTTGACAACCTTTTCAGGGAAGACATCCAATCTCAACCTCCCCTGGTGCAACTTGAGGCTGTTTCCTCTCATCCTGTCAGTTGTTAAGTGGGAGAAGAGACCAACCCCTGCTTTGCTACAACCTCCTTTCAGGTAGTTGTAGAGAGAGATAAGGTCTCCCCTGAGCCTTCTCCAGGCTAAACAACTCCAGTTCCCTCAGTCACTCCTCATAAGACTTGTGCTCTAGACCCTTCACCAGTTTCAATGCCCCTCTTTGGACATGCCCCAGCATGTCATTGTCCCTCTTGCAATGAGAGGCCCAAAACTGAACACAATAGTGGGAGTGTGGCCACACCAGTGCCAAGTCCAGGGGAACAATCACCTCACTGGTTCTGCTAGCTGCACTGTTTCTAATTTAAGCTAGAATGCTGCTGGTCTTGGGCACCTGGGCACACTGCTTGCTTATATTCAGCAAGCTGTCAACTAGTAACCCCAGGTTCTTTTCTACTGGGCAGCTTTCCAGCCACTCTTTTCCCAAGCATGTAGTGTTGCATGGGGTTGTTTTGGCCCAAATGCAGAGCCTGGCACTTGGCTTTGTTGAACCTCATCCTAATGGTTATGTCCCATTGATCCAACCTTTACAGATTCCTCTGCAGATCCTTGCTACACTTAAGCAGATCAGCACTGCCACCCAACTTGGTGTTGTCTGCAAACTTACTGAAGGTGCACTCAATCCCCTCAAACTGATCATTGATAAAGATATTAAACAGAACAGGTTCCAAAACTGAGCCCCAGGGAACATCACCTGTGACCAGCCACTAACTGGATTTAACTCCATTCACCACAACTCTCTGGGCTTGTCCATCGAGTCAGTTTCCTACTCAGTGAAAAGTACACAGGTACTTTTGTCTAAGTCATGAGCTGCCAGCTTCTCCAGGAGAATGCTGTGGGAGACTGTGTCAGAGGCATTTCTCAAGCCTGGGTAGACAATATCCACAGCTTTTCCTCATCCCCTAGGAAGGCCATCAAACAAGACCTGTGTTTCATCAACCCATGCTGGCTAGGCCTGATCATCTGATTGTCCTGCATATGCCATGTAATGGCACTCAAGATGATCTCCATAACCTTTACTGGCATTGAATGCAGGCAAGACAGGCCTGTAGTTCCCTAGATCCTTCTTCAGATCGTTCTTGTAGATGGCTGTTGTATTTGCTAACTCCCAGTCAAGTGGGACCTGGCAAATTAACAAAGACTGCTTAAAAATGATGGAGGGTGGCTTGGTGAGGTCTACCACCAGCTCCCTCAGTACCCTTGGTTGGATCCCATCTTGCCCCATAGATTGAGTCCTAGCTGGGCTTTTGCCTTTCTAATTTTCTACCTGTGTGATCTATCAGCATCCATGTACTCCTGAGTTTCCTGTCCCTTCTTCCAAATGTGATAAACTCTTTTTTTCCTCTGAGTTCTGCTGGTCGTCTTCCCTGTTGGCTCATCTTCCAACACACTGGGATGGGCTGCTTCTGCACCTTAAAAGATTTCTTCTTGAAGAGCATCCAGCCTTCCTGGACCCCTTTGTCCTTCAGAACTGTATTCCAAGGGACACTCTCAACTAGTGTCCTGAACAGGCCAAAGTCTGCCCTCCAGAAATCCAAGATAGAGGTTTTGCTGACCCCCCTCCTTACTTCACCATGAATCAAAAATTCTATCACGGTCACTATGCCCAAGACAGCTTCCGACCACCACATCTCCCACCAGTCTTTCTCTGTTCACAAACAGCAAGTCTGGCAGGGCACGTTCCCTGGTTGACTCACGAGTGGTGTCAGGAATTTATCTTCCGCACACTCCAGGAACCTCCTGCACTGTTTCCTTTCTGTTGTCAAGCAGATATCTGGGAAGTTGAAATCCCCCCCAGAACAAGGACTGGCAGTCATGAGACTTCTGCCAGCTGCTTAAAGAGTGCTTCATGTGCTTCTTCATCCTGTTTGGGTGGTCTGTAACAGACACCCAGCAGGATATCTGCCTTATATCTGTCTTATATCCCTATAAGATCCTTACCCATAAGCACTCAACTTTACCATCATCTTCACTGAGCTCTATGTAATTGAAACACCCTGATGTACAGAGCCACCCCACACCATCTCTTCTTCCTTGCCCATCCCTTCTGAATAGCTTATAGCCATCCATTGCAGCAGTCCAGTCATGAAAATAATCCCATCATGCTTCCATGATGTCACAGTTTTCCTGCTGTGCAATGGCTTCCAGCTCCTCCTGTTTGTTGTCCATGCTGCATGCAGTGGTATAGATGCACTTCACTTGGGATATTGAGCTCACCTCCAACACTGACATACCACCCCTAGGCTCATCTTAATTGAGTCTGGTTTTATCCTCTTCCCCCTTTGAACTTGGTTTAAAGCCCTCTCAGCCAGCCCCACCAGCTCATGGGCTAGAATCCTTTTCCCCCTTTGAGACAGGTAAACTCCATCTGTCCCCAGCAGGCCTGGTGCTGTGTAAACTGCCCCATGATCAAAAAACCAAAATTCCACTGATGGCACTAGCCTCTAAGCTATGTGTTAATCAGGTTGCTTCTCCTGTTCCTTTCAGTATTTATCACTACTAATGAAGGGATTGAGGAAAACACTATGTGTGCTTGTGATCCTTCAACCAGTCTCCTCAGTGCCCTGAAATCCCATTTGATTGCCTTTGGACTTCTCTTCACAACCTCATTGCTGCCAACCTGAGCAACCAATAATAATCAGAGGCCCGTGCCAGACCAAGGAGTTTCCTAGTGATGTCTCTTACCCAGGCCACAGGGAAACAGCAGACTTCCCTGTGGGATGGCTCTGTTCAGCAGGCCCTCTGCTCCCCCCAGAAGGGAGTGACCTACAACAATTACCCTTCCTTTTTTCTTTGTGGGAGCAGCTGAAAGGGATGGGGTTGACTCACTCGCCCTAGGCAAGCCCCTGGATGGACCTCCATCTACATTGTAATTTGCCAGGCCCTCAAGTTCCAGAGCCTCATACCTATTGTGTATGGGCAACTTCAAAGGTGAAGTAGGCCAGGAGGGGATTTGCATGCCATCCTGAGCAGGCACTTATTTCCATCCCCACCCCATCTCTTAGGTCCCCTCTTTCTGTCTGGTGGCAATAGGGCAGGAGATCCTCCACTTCTTGTGATATTTCCATTTGGTGTGTTTCTCTCAGGGATAGTAGGGAGTGGCTCCACCAGTCTATCTCCTTCTCACACTCCCTGATAATCCTCAACCTTTCTACTTCGTCTTTCAGCTCTGCCACCATGCTGAGCAGATAATCCACTTGGTTGCACCTCACACAGGGGTTCTCTCTGCTGCCCTCTGGAGTCAGAGACAGGCTTAGCACTCCCTGCAGCCAGAAACCTGGACAGCTGCATGTTTACGTGGGAGCTTTGGGTGACCACATCCCTTCTGGTGATGGCTTTCATCTGAGTGGAACCCGTAGCCAGGTCTCTTCTGGGAGGCCAATGACTAGTTGAGCTCTCCAGATGACTGTGCCCTGCTTGTGTGAACTGCCTGCACAAACTGCTGCACAAATTGCCTGCTAAAGTCTTAAATCTATTCTTGATGCTTTAAATACGAAGTGTACTATCCCAGCTACCTAGAATTGGAGTGCTGCTGTTACTTTTTGTGACTGTGTTTGAATTGGCCATTTTGGATGGCAATACATTGCTTAATGCTGCATCAAAGTAAATGGAGCCTGTCCAGCTGCATGAATTTGAGATGCAGGGAAATGCAGGCTGAGGTACTGCTTCTCTAATAAGTATATGTAAACCAAAGGGGCATAAATTCCCATGAATACTCAACATCCTCTTTACAAATAGTAATTTAAGCCTAAGTGGAAACAATTCTCAGAAGTATGTAACACTTTCTGAATGTGTGTTTTATTTTTAAGTTAAAGCTAAATGTACAAAGAATACCACTCTCTAATTTGCTAAGACTATTATCTGTGTAGTCTAATACTCTGATGTTAAAAAAGGTAACTGAAATTTCTGCCTTTTGCTGTTTGTTTGGAATACAAAGAAACTGAAATATGAGGAGATGACTGTGGTTGTGGCAACCATTGATTCTGTGTTTCCCCCCACCATGTTTGTTAGCAAAATAGGTATAACTTTTTATTTGTTGTCTTTTTTTTCCTCCCTCAATTTTAAGATGAGTTTCACTTTTTCAATTTGAAAATACAGAGAATGATTTGGTTTGTGTCATGTTTTATTGTTTGATTTTTAGCTATCAAGAGTACCGTCTCGTTTCTTCATAAGGTAAAGAAGAAATATCAAACATGCACTTGTAAGATGTTCATTTTTTTTTTTTTTTTTTTTTTTAAATCCTGCAAGCAACCAACTGTTTGAAGCAACTGGGAAACGTGGCATAAGAAAGTTTTTTATCTGCAGTTTCTGCAGTCTGTTAGTTCTCGATACTTTCTCAGGGCTGCGTAGAACTTGTACTTGCCACAGTATAGAGATAAACTTGACTGATGCACATAGAATTGAGGAGCAAGGTGGGTTCTCTTCACTATGACTATGCTTAACTACTCAGTAACGATTTGCAACACCACATCTGTTTATATTAAACTCAGGGTTGTATAGTGTCATATGGTAAGAGGAAGGACTCTTACTTAAGGAGGGAATAACATTAGAAGACCAGAAAATGCCCAAGCAAATAAACTGTATTTGACTTCCCGCTAGCTTAAAAAACTATGCGAGCACAAGTCTACTAAGTATACCGTGAAATCTTAGCATCAGCATCTTAGAGGATAAACAGCTGCTCTGTTGGTAAATACAAGAACTACAAGTTTTGGTTTCATATAATATGACTCTGCTAATGAGTGAGTGCAGTTTTCTTCATGCTTTTATAATGAAATATATATTTCCCAGTAGTACAATGACAGAAAATTAAAGAGGTTGAACTTTTTTTTTTCTCTCTATTACTGTGCTAAAGACATAAAATAAGAATTAGGGGAAAAGGTCAAATGTTACAAATTTATTTTGGGACACATATATTGCAACCTCTGTGGAAGCTTTGGAAAATTCAGGCAAAGATCAATACACTTCCAATAAAACCTTTAAACTTCCAATAAAACAATATTTTAAACATTATATATATATATATTTATATATAAATTTAATTAAAGGGATCTTTTTAGCAGGATTTTTTTTTTTATATACTGCATTCCTCTGACATAGCTCTTTCCAGATTGAAGGGATGCAAATGAGGTAAGAATTAAGGCAAACCTAAAAGGCATGCAAATGAAGTACATTTATATCCACTGACAATACAAGCACATGTGTGGATCAGACTTAAGAGCTGAGGAACTCTTTCCCTCTGTCTGTCCAGTACTACTTTACAGCAGAATGGTGACATGATTTATAATAAACAGTTAACATTACCATGGGAATTCAGTGTCACTAACATTACTCAGTCTAGGAGACACAGAGCTAGCATCAGTAAAACATGAACAATAAATAATATAATTCACTGCAGCACAGGACTGCTGCACAGGCTTCAGAGGAATAGGGTTGTTATGAAATGACATTGCACACATCACGTTGTGGCAGTTTATTTTTATAATATATACTTTTAAAATTCTTTAGCAAATGACATTCTCATGCACACAAGTGTTTCAAACACAAGAAGCAAGTCCATTTATAGGTAGTCCAAGCAAATTTTTTTTGTGTGTGGAAATAGCTGCAAACTGAATGGAACATTAAACTTCTGTGCAGTCTATGACGCATTGTACACCAGCTCATTTTTGAATGTCACACTGCAGGAGTAATACAATGGAAGGATCACTCTTTGCAGCTTCTTTGAATTCATCCAGTGTGATCTGGTCATCTTTGTTCTTATCCATCTTACTGAAGATCTTGTCTACCCGTTGCTCAGGCGTCAGACCATCCTCATTCATTTTCATCATTATCACAGTGCCCACCATTTTGTAGATGGCCTTTGGGAAGGAACCACATGGAAAATTCAGCATATGAATTAACCTGATTTTTCGATGTGCTCAAATTCTGGAAAGATATTCAGCAATAAAATAATTGCCAGTTTCCCTAAAGATTTTAGTTTTTTCTTAGGATCTGATGTCTATATACTCAAAACAAGGAGTAATATGTTTTACTTTGTTCAGATGTAGATTTATTTCAGTGATTACATTTTACATCCTGGAATTGATTTTTTGGCTTTCTACTTCACATTGCAAAACTGTTGTAACCTATTCTCTGGATCAACTGTTTCTTTGCTTCTTATTCACTCCATTGAAATATTTCACATAAATTCTGAATAATCAGGTTTAGAAGTCACCACCATTTAATAGCTTTCTATGTGCATATGTGAGCAAAATCTGGTATTAATTACTGTGGCAAGTAGCTGGCAGTGGCAAAATTTATCCTTCCTGTTATATAAAATTTATCCTTCCTGTTATATGCTGTGGTCATCTTATACCCTATCTGCAAGAGCTCACTTAGAAGTAGGGTGTTGCTATCTATAGATTTCTGTAATCATGTCCAGCATGATTTCAGCTACCTGAGCTACAAGTGTCAAGAGGTTTTGAGATGGACTTTGTAAATCCTTTGCTGTGCTGGATATTTAAAAGCTTATATGTACATATGTACTCTCTGCAATTTTCAGAGATTACATCTATTTAAATGTTAGTGTGATTGCCTCACTTACTTAGGCATGGGTCAGTATAGGATGAATGTATGTAACATATGCTTTTAATGGTACAGTAGAGCCTCTTGTGTGCTTAAAATCTATAGGGTGTGTGAACAAGTAATCAAATTTTATTAACACTCAGACACGTTATTTTTGAGTGTGATATTGATCTCACCTCTATAATTTCCAGCATTTCCACTCTTGTAATTTTACCATCACCATCCAAGTCATACATGTTGAAGGCCCAGTTTAGCTTTTGCTCAAAACTGCCACGTGAGGTGATGGAGAGTGCACAAATGAACTCTCTGAAGTCGATGGTCCCATCTCCATTTTTATCAAAGGTTCGGAAGGCGTGCTGGGCAAACTTTGAAGCATCTCCATATGGAAAGAACTGCAAAATAAAATAATGAACTGTGAGCAACGTGAGGGAGCAAGCAATATACTTGCTTGCAAAATGCTGTAGCGAGGCATTTATAAAGAGTTGCTGGTGTGCTTTGTGTGGAACTGAAGATATGCAATATAAGCTCCTGTAACAGTGTAATGCTTATTAAAAACTGATTTCTATAAAAATCTCTTAGCTTACTGCAAACTATATTACAAGTATATTGAACACTAATTTGAAGCTAAATTAAATAGATGAACCTTAAAATGAAGTTGGATGCAAATGAAAGATTGTATGTAGTATTCTCTGACTGTGAAATACAGCAACGAAGGTGCATTTTAACTGTACTTCTGCCTGGGAGTAACCAGCACTTGGCAAGTTGCAACCAAGTAGATGTGTGGGCTTGTCATTATAGAACTTCATTTATTAAAAAAAAACACAAAACCATACACATAAAAAGTTCAGGAACATATGTTCTCTTCTGCCAACCAACATAATACATGAGAAATGAGATTCAGTTTAATATCCATCACCTGTGAGCACTGCAACTGACTGTAGCTTAACGAAATATTTTCAATGATTATAACATGTAGGTTTTCAGCTGGTATTTTTTCCCTTTGGAAATGTATGATTTAAAGCATTTGAGACAGCAGTTTTTCCATCTGTGGCCCAGACTCAAGAAAACACACCTCTTGATAAAGGGATTTTTAAATCAGCACTTAAGTCCCATTGCAGTCTAGGGACTGTACACAAATAGTGTTTGTTTCTATATTCCCCGTACAGTGATTTTCATGCTTCTAAAATATGAACATTACTCCCAATCTGAGAGCCATGTAATTTTGTGCTTTTTAAAATTTCAGTTCTTAGTAAATATTGTATTTAATAACATGAGTTTGAAGGAAAGGCTTCAGTGGTAGCCGAGGAAGCGGATCTGCATTTTACAATTTTCCATTTCCCCACCCGGAGCTTTCACTGCAGGCTGATGGTTGCTGTGGTCAGCTGTGAAAGCTCTTGAACTCAAATACACTCAAATTTCAGGGGGGATCTTAGTGAATCTCATAGCACATACAGAAATGGGCACTACTAATTGTCTGACTAAATACAGATGTAGAATGTGGCAAGCCTTTGCTGCTTCTCCTTTGAGGAGGCCAAATGGCCATTTGGATAATGTATCTTGCCCTAACAATGCAAAACAGTGCTCAGCCAGCAGCTTGCATTATGTGGCCATGCAGGTCATATCAGGAGCCACTGCTGCACTGCCAAAGGAGTCATAACCTAAAAGTTTCCTTTAAACTTACTCTTTTCTCCAATATCAACTTTTCAGACACAATTCTGAATAACTGCATTGCTGAAGAGGAACAACGGAATTGTTTCTCTGGCTCAGTGACATTATAGCTACTTTGAAACCCTCCTCTTCCCCTCAAAAGAGACAACAGAGTTAAATTTTGCCCACATCTACTCAGAATATTGCTTTGTTGTGAATTACCCCCAAAAGGAGGCAAATCGTGGCATTATCCCAGAAAAGGTATCAAATATACCAATCTTACTTCCCAAATATCTTTTGCAGAAGATATTTGAACATGGTGTGAAGGCATCACGAGAGGGATGCTGTACCCATTCCAGTGGTATTTTGTGCAGGTTAACATTGCTGTTAAAGCTGTGATTTTCTCATTTGACTTTGTATGGGTCAGCATCCACCCACTCCTTCTATGTCCCTTCACCAACAGCTGAAAAGGGCATTTAGTATCACCTCCTGAAAATGGTACTTAACGTGCCTGTGCTCAACCCAACCCCGTTTCTTTTTTGATAATCCAAACTGATGGAGCTGTAAATACCTCAAAGTACTGCTGCAGCTTTTTCTGTATTTTATGTTTTTTGACCTTTAAAAATTTTTGGACTCCAGTATGGTAAGCATGATTTCGTTCCTAAACACATACAAAGATACATGGAAGCTCTGACACGGTGTGCAGGACTGCAGTAACTGCAGCTACCAGACCTTGCTGAATTGCTCTTCTAGTGCAAAACTCCACCTTTTGTCAAAGAGAGTGCCCTCCCAGGCTCTTTGCGCTCACAGTCCTTCACTGAGCTCAGCTGTGTTAGAACAACATTATGCGAATGTTACCCCAAACCTGAATGTTATTTGCAGGTTATTGAAAATCCTGCTCACGTCTTCCTCTTCTTCATTATCTGCCTTTCCCCCAACTTCTTTAGCAATTGCAGATGTTAACATAGGTGATATTTAATTTTATGTGTGCGTATAGATAGATGCCCACTTCTGCAGACCACTGGTGATAAGTAGTGTCTCTTGGGCCCTGTAGCTCAACTGAGACTCCACTGCTCCCCACTTCTATTCTTACAAGCTGTTCAAAGCTGAAAAGACAAACTTCCTGCTCTTTAAATCTGCTCTTATCACTGTCCTGTGACATATGCATGAAGAGTTTCTGCTAAGAGCTGACTATTGCTGAGGATGCTGTCTGATCAGTACTTCTGTGACTCTCTCACTCCACAGCCTCTCTAACAGAAAGGCAAATAGCTAGAGGGAAATAAGGTTGTCCTTTTCACTGTCCAGAGAACCAAAATACATTCAGGAGCTTTCTCATATGATTCAGACTGAGAAATGGTACAAATGTACTAGTACTGCAAAAGAACTGAACTACAACGAAAGCAGCTCACCTAGAAAAAATGGCTAAGAAGTGGCAGACACCCAAAAACTCTCAAGAGCCCAAGAACAAAGCAGGGGATTAGGAATGGGTCAGTGGCTGGAGATGCCGAAGAACATTTCTAAATTACTCTTTGGGAAACATGAACTTTCAGAGTTCCCATTTAGAGGACCATAAGCAAGCTGTGGCTACCTCTTGTGGCAGTCATACCATTAACCTCACATAGCAGGGAGAAAAGCATCCTCCTAATTTTTTCATCACAGACAAGATAATAAGTTTTTCTCTTCTGAGGTGAGGAAGGGTCACCGTTCAGAGCTAAGCCTTGGCATTTACAGCCAAGTAAAGTGAACAAATGGAACTGTTGTCTTTTGTGTTTTGGGTTTGTTTTTTTTCCACCTCTATTGGTCTCCCTCTAGGGAGAAAATGCAATGAAAGGTCCTTTAGGGACTGAAGGCATGCTTCTTCAGTCTGTACCTGCTGATTTGTGTTATTTTTAGCTCAGAACAACTAAAAAACATTGTCAAAACTTGTTTAAGAACCTATTTGAAGACTTCCATTGTGCTGTTTTGAAATGATTCATGAATAAGAAATGGAGTAAAAGAAAACCAAACAAACTACAGAGCAAAAGAAGCCAGCTCTGGTAAAACATTATTTGACTATTAAAATACAGTGAGGCTTACCAAGGTATAAAGACACAGACTTTAACTCAAGACTAGTCAGGGCCAAATGGCAATGGGAGATAGGGTTCTCTGGAAGATAAACACCCATTTTTGACAGGGGGAATATGAAGAGGGAGGTTTAGTCTGTCTCTTATAGCACTCTGGTATGTACTCAGGGAATGCCTCAAAAACAAGTAGAGACACAGAACTGCAATTTTCTGAGGCTAGAGGCACTGAGCAAGCTGGTGCCTTCAGGCTTCTCTGAAATTCTTGTCCATGTAGACAAGAGATCAGTCTACATATGAAAGCAAATAGTTCCCTTCTGCTTCAAGGGCACAACTGAAGAGTGCACTCTGCCTTACCTTTTTCATCCAAAATACCAGACAAACTATACCTGCCTGGTGTTTTTACAGCAATCAGGTCCACAGGTGGCCAAACACTGGCCATTCCTTTGTTTTTGCTTCTCTAGTCTCATCTCTTGCTTGGCCTGTGTGTTTCCTGGCTGGTTAGTTCATCATGCTGGTGTGTGAAGAAAGTCTTATCTCTACAGCTACTAATTAGGAAAGGAAAAAGGAAGAGAGAAAAAAAATCTTTCTATTCTGCTGCTAAATTTTGGGGAAAATCTGCCTTGGAGCCTCTCAGCTCCCGGAGAGTTTCTGGACACCTTTCTGACATATGAGGAGCTTTCAAAAGGTGCTGGAATAAGAATACCTAGTGAATGGCACCTACAAACTGTGCATAACTTAAGTGTTGAAGAAACTGATAAAATACCTAGAAATATTTATCTGCTTGGCTGCAGGTTCTTTAGCATCTTTGAAGTGATGCTGTTCACAGACAACTCTGACCAATTCTATTCGGATCAACTTTGAGAGGGAGTTACTGAAAAGGCATAAAGCATATGTTAAAGCTTATGGCTAAAGCTATAGTATATGACTACATATATGACTATAAATAAAATACATATAGTCATATATATATGACTATAAATAAAAAACAAACCCAAAAGCAATACACTTCCCCAGACTCCCCAGTGATGGAGGGAACCAAAAAGTGGCCTGAGTGTTTTTTTAAATGATGTTTTATCATGTTTGAGAGATACATTTCTATTAAAAGGGAAATTCTAGTATAAAATGGAGAAAACCAGAACTATACTAGTGTACAGAAAGCTGAACACACTGCCTACACAGGCCCAAATGACGACTCAGTCTCTGATGTAAGGTCACAACTTCCTACACTGAGGTGGGAGCTGGAGTGCAGAATGGGAGGTAGGTGAGCTGTAGGTGGTACATGGCTTCTGTATCCCAGACATGGAGAAGATGGAAGCAGCAGCTGCCCTTGGGGATCTGGACTTGAACAGCAATACTTGGATGTGTTTCATTAAAGATCTCATCCAATGAACAGTAACTCTGGGAAAATCTTTGACAGAACTAGAAATCGGTAAGGAAATGCTTTCAGATTTAGCATGATCATAGGTCCAATTCACAACCCACTGAAGTAATTGAATTGTTTGCATTGGCTCATGTTGCTAATAGTATACATTCTGCATAAAGATTAGGATGCAGATGAAGTGGAAAAAGAATTGTGAAATCTGAGTTAGATTTTAAAATGTATTCAGTGGAGGAAATAGTAGAATTCAAACCTGTCTCCAAAGGAGTTCTTCAACCAGTGACTTGTTTAAAAAAAAGTTTGTTCTCTTTCTGATCTCTCTAACATTAGCTCACACAAGCTGTTTCCAGTTTGGCAACTCATAGTTCCTTGATCCATAGGATGCTGTAGCTGGTGCTGTCTCCTGAGCCACATGTTCAGCTTGTCTGAGATAGAGGAGTAAGGCAAGTAAGGGGTTTCCATGTCCAATATGAGGCCTTTCAGCAGGGAAAGTATGTAGCCCCATCCCACTGCTGTGATTTTGGAAAGCCTGTTTTGTAGGCAAGGACTGAAAACATTTGTTCAGCCAGAAGTATGTAGAAGACATCTTGGAAGAGGCCTAGTCTGAGAATTACAAGGACTAGATGTGACTGTGAAGACTTAGTTACCAAGTCAAGATCCACAAAGAGACACAGCGAATGAAGGATACTGAGCAATCACCCCCCTAGCCACATCTTCCATCACTCTAAGGTGTCTAAATGTTTTGGCTGTGGATTTCCAAGGGCTTTTCTCACACAGCTCTTCTGTCTAGATTTTGGAGGTCCTGTTCCCAGAGGCAATTAACCACATCTTACTGTCCTGAAGTCCTGCGGTTCCTATCCCCAACTGCCCTTTAAATGAAAAGCATTTAGACACAGTTAGATAACCACTGAGGATTTCAGTCTCAAAGCTCTCAGAGGCAGAAGTTTACTGCAGAGATCTAACAACACTAAATGAGCACCCAAGAATTTGGCTCCACAGAAACAGAAGTAATTTCAGCAGCTATGCATGCTTCCAATAACAATTTAATCAAACATTAAGGGATTTGGATCCCAGAGATACAGATGTTCCTGTTCTTCTCTTTACCCTCTGTTCCTCTCCACCCTGCATTATAACTCAGTTATGCAAAAAAATTCTGAGAGAAGTATAAAAGCTTTTGCAATAGCTCACCCCCAGATACAGCACTGATGCCACTGATCTCCACGTGAACTGAAGTAAGTTCTGCACTAACAGAACTGATGGGGTTCCTCAATCTCTGCTCCACCACAGATACAGCCAGAGGAAAAAAGGCAGGTTGTTTGTGTCTTGTGGGTTAATGATGCATGTAAAACTTCCTGAAATAGCAGTAGCATTTTGTGGAGTATGTTTTAGAGCTGAGAGCCTTGCCTAACCACATCTTGTGTATATTACCAGGCTGGTTAGCTTAAAATTTTCTTTTGCTAACTATTTTTACTTTGCAGATGAAACTGGAAAGAGCAAACATAGCCCTAATAAACTCTTTTCACGGTTGCTGAGTTCTATTTCCTCTGCCTTCCAAAATATAAATAAATGGATAAAAATGGTATTACTGTGTCAGAGTGTGTACCCTTTGAAATCCAACCTCAATATATTACTCTACAGCATTAATGTAACTCAAGAAACAGCATGATTATCAAAGTAGACAATGATATTTATCCTGTCCATGTGTAGGACTGCAGCATCTACTGATGGAATATGCAATAAAGTAATTTCATGTCTTTTTTCTCTTGCAAGTTAATGTAGCAACACTGCTTCAGAAGTCAGATTCATTTTGTGTTCCTGCTACACTGCCTTTACTGAGAGCAAAACATTATCAGATTTCCTGTTTCTCTCTCTTTTCCTATTCAGCCTTTGAAGGGTTATTATCTCCTTCCAGCTTGTCATACATGTACATTTCACCCCCAAATCATGTGAGTCTGTGCTCAGTATCTGGGAGAAAAGCCACTTTCTGGCTCAGCTCTAGCTTTTTCATTGCGCTTTACACAGACAAAAGATCCACTGGGCTGATCTACTGGAAAAACACATAATCTGAGCATGCAATATCACAACCCGATACTGCAGGTCTGCATGTTTTTTACCAGCCAGATTCCTTTAGAGGAATCAAGTTCTTCTCTCAAGTCAGCCAAAAAAATGAGTCTGATTATGTTTTGCTGAGTATCAGGGAAGAGATTATCCCATAGGATTACAATGGATTGATACACACGAATCTGGGCTTCAGGCTGAAAGGATACAAACCTGAACCTTTCAAAGCTGGCAAAATTCATTGCTGCAAAGCAGAAATCAGCACAATATTTTCTACAGCAACGAGAATAACAACAAAAAAAATTATCAAGGATAAAGCATCAGTCACAGAACAGGAGCAATACAGAAACAGGGGAAAAAAACCTAATACAGTGTCCCAGAGCTAATCTTCACAGTAAAAGCCCTCCAGCCTTTTGCCCCCATAGGTGCTGAGTCTGGTATAGCTACACTCTTAAAGACTCTTAAGGACATCTGCAGTGTAAGGTAGAAATATCCCATCTAGCAAAGCTGCTTCTAGCCACCTGGTTTTAGCTTGCTGGAGGGTCCCAAGGCAATGGGCACCATTCACAGCTGTGGGTCTGCAGGTTTCAGCAGCAGTTGAACCATGGGCCTCAGCCTCTGGAAAGGATAATCTCTAAATGACTTTTTAGATCCAGGTCTCAATTCTCCATGTGTAAATCTGTGAGATGGCCCCACCTCACAGATGTGCTGCAAGGATAAGCACAACAAAAAAATATGACTTTTTCAGATACTGCTAGAGTGGGAGTCATAAAATCAGCAAGAACTGGGGAGAACTGTCAAACCTCATGGATGTTTACTGCTTATATCTCTGCTCAGTAGCTTTAATGCTGGGAACACGTATGCATGCACAGACACACAGGGAAGCTCATAAACAGCTGCTATTTCTTCCCATAAAGAGGAAATACTTAGAAGAGCCAAGAAATGTAATTTGTCCCCTTCATGGGGAAAATTCACTACTTGTACAGGCTGAAGGGGGATCAGAGAAGAAGAGCCTGTGTCTTACCCAGACCTCGAAGGAATGTGACTAGCTTTTACACCATTGTTAAGGATTAAGCCACCCTGTCTTGCAGATGTTTTTAACCACTGTAGAAATGCTTATTGAAAGCAAATGGAGAAGAAATATTTGAGCATTTAGGAGCTGAGCTTGAATTATCAATAACAGTTCCCTGAAGTTGTGTGAGACACAGGTTAAGTTAAGAGATCAGAGAACAAGCACACACCACAGACTATGATCCACTGTAAAAAACTACTATATGCCAAGAGATTTTAGAAAGATAGATAGGAAAAGACAAGCCATGCTGTGTCTTCTCAAACATCCATCTGGCAGGGTCTACTTCTAAAAAAACCTTTTGACCTGAAAAGTTAATCTTTATATTCACATTTGTGGGGAATTAGCTATTAACTAGCAGGAAATGAATCGATTTTCAATCTCAGCTTTTCTCTGATTAGATTTGGACAATAAGAAACTTAATTGAGCTGTGGTAGTGCTATAGGTCAATACACCAGCAGATCAGTTATTACTCAGTGTTAACAAAGAAAAAAACTTCAGAGAAAACTGTTGTCAAAACATTAATATTGTTACTGCATAACACCATGACTACTGCTGATTAAATGTTATTTTTCTTTGATCTTTCTTAACTGAGCAGCAGCACTGGAACTCTATATTTATTTTAAGTTTGGCACAGTCTTCCACTACCCCAAGGTCAGTGATAACACAGGGCTGTGACAATGTCAGGACAGGATCCTGCTGTGCTGTAGCTATACCCCAGCCTAATTACAACATCCTTTTTCTTGATATCATGTTATCTCTTTAGGAATCTGGGAACATACCAGATGGAAAACACACTGATCTAGGAGATTTCTTCTTCTTTTTTTTTTCCTTCTTTTCCTTTTTTTCCCAGTAAAGATCAACTGACCCCTTTTTGTTTCTGAAAGAGGCTTTATTTTCTCAGTGGGTTTTGTCTTCAAAGGTTCAGAGTATTAACTCAAATTCTGTACCTGCTATGTTGTGAAGTCCTTAGCACAAATTTCCCCAAAGGATGGGACTATAGAAGCATCAGTAAAAACTACTCCCATCCAAAAAGGGATTTGAAACACAAGTCACTTAAGTCTGAATATACAGATGGAACTGCAGAAAAAATTTTTGTTCCTGAAATGTCTGTCTCATACACTTACATAATATGTCCTCCTAAAATTCTTACACATATGGAGTTGTCATAGTGCAGTACTGCAGAAAGGAAACTGCAGAAAAAGAAGGAAAATTACTGTAGCTGGGAGTATCAGAGAACTGAGGATTTGAACCTCAAAATCTCAGTCAGTGCTAAACTACAGAATCCCCTTTCCTGAGACTGAGTGCAAAACCTGCTAATTCAGCAATTCCTACCAAATAGCTTTATCTTCTGGGGAGAACTATCAATTTCCTTACAAGCACTGCTCACTCCAGTGGATTTTGATATATTTTCCAGTTCAGAAAACCTTTGGCCTTAGAGCAATCCATAAACCTTTCCATCCAAGGAAGGAAATTAACACCTGAAGTTCAGAAAGATCAAACAAATGGAAGAAGAAGAAAGTTTTATGGTACCACAAGCATCTTGAGAGAGCTTAGTCTGGTGAGAAAAGCATTGAATGTTCAAGAAGTAAAAATGGGAAGGGCTGAGTGTCCCCAGAGTTGGTGTGCTCTGCTGCTCCTTGCCATCACAGGCCAGAAAGGGGAACCCCAGCCTGCACCTCCAGGCAGCTTGGTCACAACAGGAACACATGTACCAGGATAAGTAACTGGACTACACCACAGCCTCTGTCAGTGTGTGGCAGTGTGCACTTCATCCCTCCACGCTCAATCAGCTCCAGGCAATGGACAGAGAGTGGTTATTTTTGTGTTGTACCCAAAACATTTAATAATGCCAAAGGGCTAGGCAGAGTTAATGGCACAAAGTACTTGGGAACCCACCTGTGTAAATCCTGACATCTCTTTGTTTGGAGAACACACATCTGTCCTGTGGTCTTGGCACACAAACACATATCTGATCAGAGCTGGTAACAGGGTGTATTGCAGAATAAGTTTTCAATGCAGGACAAAAGGGGGAAGAGCTAAGGGAATGGGAAGGACCTCAAAGTTAGAGGTGAGAGGCAAGAAGGATGGTAGCAGTAGAAGCAGTAGTTAGCATAATAGATAAGGGACAGGTGGGCAATGATCTGGCATCATTTTTTCCCTGCTGTCCCTAGGCACACCCAATTGATTTTTATTTTCAGTTCTGAGTTTCCAAGCAACTCAACAATTCTCAGAGGAACTGTACTAAACTGCAATTTCTAATCATTCGAAATTGGAAATGGTCCCACATTTCTAACTGCTGCAAAACCTGTCTCAAAGCTTTTCTTCTGCAACGAAGCTGTGAGTAGATAGGTTTTCAGGTTTCCTTCTGAAAAATTTGTACAGCCCTACTTAGGAGGTCTGTCTGCTTGTAACCTTTTCAATCCTGTTCTTCTGGAGGATAATAATAAAGAAGGACTTCAACACAGACCAGTTTTAAGATTCCATCTTTGGGAGAAGAACTTATTGAGAGCAGCCCTGTAGAGAAGGACTTGGAAATTGTGGTGGACAAAAATCGAGACATGAGCCAGCAATGTGAACTCACAGGTAAGAAAGCCAACTGTGTCCTGGGCTGCACTAGGAGAGATGTGGCCAGCAGGTCAAGGGAGGTAATTCTGCCCCTCTACTCTGCCCTTGTGAGACCCCATCTGGAGTACTGCATCCAGGTCTGGGACCCTCAGCACAGGAAAGATGTTTATCTGTTGGAGGGTCCAAAGGAGGGCCACAAAGATGATCAGAAGCTTGGAGCACCTCCAGCATGGAGACAGGCTGAGAGAGTTAGGGTTGTTCATCCTGGAGAAGAGAAGGCTCTGGGAAGACCTTGTTGTGGTCTTCCAATACTTAAAGGGAGCTCATAAAAAAGAGGCTCCACAGATAAACTCCATTAAGGGGAAGCAGTCTTGAAGAAAGTATTTAAAAGGATAAATGGAAGGATGTAAAGGAGCATTACATTCCTGTTCCTTGTCTACAGTGGTGCACGGAGGGAAAATCCTCATCATATACAAATTATTTTTTTCCCATCAGTTATGTTCTTTGCAATCTAAGGAAGAGATGTAGAAAAAACTCCCTGTGGACCATACGGATCAGTGCTTTCACACAGAGATGCCACCTTCTGGGATATGCTGCTGCTGTGCTAGTACTGACTGTGCTCATGAGGCAATGCAGACAAACTGTAGATATTGATACCAGGGATACTTGAGACTAGATGCTTCTGAAAGGTGTCCCTTTTTTGAGGAACCTGGACAGCTAAAGAAGAGTGTATCATCCCATAAAGCAGAGCTGCCTCTTCTGTTACAGATAAATCCACCAGCTAAGAGTTTACCTGTCACCTGGATCCTTTAAAATCTTATACTTATTCCTGTATTTAGTCTATACATGACAGCACTAGAATGCAATAAGACCATATAAAGGGATAGTATAAAGTTCTATAATCTGCAGAAAATGAGTTACCTTTAATTAAAAATGTCTTTAACTAAAAAGGTGAACAAAACTATAATAACGAAAAGGATGAACCAGCATGCATGTTTAAAAAAAAAAGCTACTTTTCATGCCCATTCTTCCAGGATATCTGATTGCATGCACTATTTGATGCCATTATAATAACTGAAGTTTCAATAACGTAATTAGGAGTCATCTGAAAAGAAGACACTAATGTTGGTTTCTTGCTGTTTTTTTATCATACAAGGTTAGTGTATCTATATGTTCTCCTTTGGATTAAATTACTCTCTGTGCACCAGACCAACTGAAGATATTTGTACCACTTCAGTTGCACATAACATCCTGAGCGTGACAAATGTAGAAGTGAAGCCCTTACTGTAGTGGTGAATGCAATTTTATTTCAAAATCAGATCCATTTGAATTCTTACCCTCAGCTACAGTAAAATCTCTGAAAACCTGAAAGCCCAACTGAGTCCACTTGCAAGGAGCAAAACACAAGGTCTAATTATAGACACAGCAAAGCATAACTAGAGGGATGTATCAAAATCCGTGTTTCCCATTAATAAACATTACCTCAAAAATGTGCTAAAAAACGTAGACTGATGCAATTTGAACCACCCAGCAGCATAATTACGGCAACTAGCTCACACTAGGGAACAACTGTTGCTTTCCCACACTGAGTAATGAGTATGAGTAATAGATTTGACTTTTTCCCCAAAGTATTCTGGTAAACATGTTAAATAAATCAGGTTGTAGGCTTTTATGAATACACAACAACAGCTACTCAGTCCTTAGCTAGCAGAGAACAATACAGTAGCAATAATAATGGCAAAACAAGAGTTCAGTATTAGGATGAGAATTTGAAGGAGGATTAGTTATATATGTCTTCAGATAAGTTAGCTCTCATCTTATGAGAGCAGCAGATGACACAGTCTTTACCCTAGAGTCAAGAAAGATGATTAAAAAGCCCTATAGACATTGATGTTTGAACAATAAACTATGTAATAATGACCAAGCTATTATGCTACCAACTGCTTTCCACAAGGATGCTGCTTTATGGTTGCCAGGAGGGATCCTCCCAGGAACACTGTTCTTGGTGATGCCAGTTCCCAAAACATCCTTTTAAAAGTTTGCAGCTGGGAGATACAGCTCAATTCCTGACACATATCCTCTATGAATTGGTTGCATATAATGCTCTCTGGAGATTAGTTACTTCTAGAGGAACAGCAATGACATATTTTTCACATGCTTTTGATAGACTCACACTTCATGCCAGATGTAATTAAGGGTGAAAAATTAATGAACTAATTCTAGTAAGTTGCTAAATTCTTAAACAGAAAAAAAATATTGAAAGTTAAAAGAAGATGAGAATAAAATAAGAAAGCATTCTCTTGAGTGGTTGCTATTATCACAGAAGTAACAAGAGGCTTTAATGATTTTGTCCTCCTATTGCATTCCTTTCTCAACACACTCCTGGATTAAAGGGTCTTCTGTATGGTCAATGATTTTTAAGCCTCTAAACACTTCATAAATCATCAGTGAGAGGCATTCAGTGAACAACCACTCTCTTAGGGCAGCTATCTCTAGAATGCAACTAGTTTCACAGAGACTCCATATAGCATCTTAAAATACATGACAGATTTGGCATTTTGTCTCTTTTTAGGTCAGAGGCCCCTTCTCATAGCATGAGATCTTTATGGAGAGGTGTCAGCATCTTCATAACTAAGGTTACAAGCAGATTTCCTTGTAAAGAAGTCTCAAATTCTTTGCATCTTTCCTCTGTGACAGCCAAATACCTAAGGGTGATAATACTGCCCAGGCAAAGACCTTCAAAAAACCAGCCAGGGAATCCAGTCTCTAAGGATGTAACAAATACTTACAAGAAATGCAGGAGAATTTTATATAGTTCCTGTTAAACAGCAGGAGAGACAAAGCTTGAAATATGCCTTAGACAGGACATGACTAAAGAAAAGTCTTGGCCTACCAAGCTAATGGGTGCTAGTGCTTTTTAGTGCTGTCAAAATATGGAGAAGCTTGTCTTCCAGGTTGGGGTCTAGAGTCCATCTAGAAAAAACAACACTAGCATTTCTTCCTGCGCCTGGGATAGAGCCCAGAGGATACCTAGTTCATCTGCCAGGGCAAATTTAGCAGTATCATCTGCAGTGACCCTGGGCAGAGAAAACTCATGAGAAAGAAGGTAAAATCCTATACCATAGCATCAGAGCTCTCAAACAGAACATTTTTAAGCACTCACCCAAGAAAATACCATTGGCAGTTAGCAGCACTGAGCACACTGGAGAGAGAATCCTGATAGTATCAACAGCTATGAAGATCGCAGATGCTTTCTGAGGTAGCCCTGTTCTTCCTTTCATACACAAGTGTTGGAAAGAGTCTGTACCCCTGATCACTCAGTCTCTCCTAGAGTGTAAGCAGACCAACTCTTAGGTAGCTCCCAGAGCTCAATAGTATTTTCACAGAAGGCTGCTAGTTAATGGCTTCCTATGTCAAGGTTTTGACTTTTATCATTTAGGGAACAATGAGACTACACTCAAAGCAAGCATAGAGAAAGGTAGGTTTTTCACAGCTGTCCAGGTTAGTCATGAAGGAAACCATCTAAATTCAATCTAAATAAAGCCCTGCTGACAGAGAAAGAAGGTCTTAAATTCAATCATTTCCACCTGCTGTCAGCATAAATACCTCTTCCAGTCCCACCCCCAAAAATATTCATGCCTGGCTCTCTTATTCACTGCATTTCTGACAGCTGCTCTGCTGTGGACAGTCTTGATATCTAATTGGTACCACAATACCTACATTTGTTGTCTGTGAATACACTACCTCTATTCTGGTAACACTGTTTGCTGAAAAAAATATTGCTGCAAGCCAATGTATTTAAATGTTCTGTCACATTTAGTTTAACATCCAGCCTGACAAACATCAATTCAAAGCTCATTGCTTCATTCTTCCTCATCCATGGAAAGAGATGCTGCATCTTGATGGGTTGATATACTCCAAGACAGGTCATATATCCCATTCCATCTGACCATTTTGTGATTTCTTGGATTATAAAGAATTGCATGACTATAGGCTGCATACGTGAATAGCTCACTGAAGAACAAGATTTTAGTTCTCAGCTGGAATGTAAAGTGCTACATTCTCATGCTGTCTTTAACAAAGATGTACCTAGAATCTTTAAGATTTACAAATGAACTAGACAGTCCTATAGCATTTCCAGTAAAATTCATAAATATCTGCCATCTACCACAAGCTATTCTAACTGCTGCTATGAAACAACAGGAAGAGAAAGGGATGGTGTGGACTGAAGCACCGAAGCTTGAACGCAATGCAAATTTAAGGTCACAATATCATGTGTTTGAGACCTGTCATGAAGCTGAAATACAAGTGAAGCTGTCACAGTGATGCAGTGACAGTACACTTCAGCATGCTGATGAAGTGACTAAAATTCAGAACGACTTCAGAGCCAAGGGAAAAAAAGCTTTTGTTTTTTGGTTTTTTGTTTGTTTGTTTGTTGTTTCCCCCCCAGCCCCACCTGGCATACATAAATAGGAAAGATCTGGTTCTGTTGTCCTAGGAATGCACTCTGAGATGTCAGTCTAAAGCAATGACTGACCTGCGCTATATTTATAGAATGGCAGAATATGTTGACTTTTCAACTAAAATCTCTCCTTGATATTTCTATTGCTGCAGCGGAGCTGTGTTTTTGCAAGAGGGCAATCTACATTTTCTAGTCATAGTAAACTAGTTTGTGCTTTTCCTTTGACAGATATCAATGTTCCCATTGCCTCAGGAGAGGTAATAATCTGTAGATTTAGCTAGCTGTACCAATTTGTAAGATGTGTGGTTAATAACAGGTTTTCAGTTTTAGAAAGAGCTGTTTTCACACCTACAGAAATCTAAGTGATCCCAAAGTGCTTTGCTAACATCAGTCTAATCCCACAACCTACCCACATGGGTGGACACCAGAGTACAAGCACAGCAAGGCAACAAAACAAATGAGCTTGCAAGATCATATATAAATAAGCCACCTACCAACTCTCTCACATTCATACCTGACCTATCACCTTTTTAATTTTTGGTTCCATCTGCTTGGGACTTTTGGATGGAAAACAGTGTGGAGTATTTGCTTTGTGTAATCTTTAGGAAAACTCAAATTCCCAGAAAAAGGGCCATCCTGTATTTGCAGACCTGAGTGAAGCACAGGAAGTCTGACAGGTACCAAAAGCACCAGAGTGGCTGCCTATGCACTGCAGAGTCAATCTACCTATGCACAATATGCCTAGGGCTGACACCAGGTGTGAAGCTCATTGTTTCAATTCAAATCAGTTACACAACATATAAAGATTAGTTACCCAACCTACAGACATTAGGAAGTCTTGACTTGTTATTCACACTGCATGGTGTGGAAGCATGTAACTCTCCCCAAGAAGACTACTAAGAAGACCAGACACAACCATGAGAAACAGCATTTTTGAATTTTGAATCCTAGCAAGAATTAGCACAGCTGAATTATCGACAGCTCTTGAGCCATGAGAGTAAACAGTGCACTGCTGAGAGGGCAGGCAAATTTCTGTCTGCTCTGAAAAGCCCAGGAATTATACTTTTCATGCAAAGCAGGTGAGGTATTGGTTTCTAAATACCTTGGATTGTGAATTTGATCTTCTGCCAAATTCTCAATGGAAAGGTTGGTTTTTGGTTTTAGGCATTAGAAACAAATGCCAAGGCCAACCAATGAGCTAAGATGAGGCTTTTATGTCTGTGTTATGTTTCCAAACAAGTCCAAACCATTTACGTAGTCATTCACATTTGAGTACTGCATCATTCATTGTTTTACATTGCACTATTTAAACACAGGTTTTCAGCTTTACTTAAAGATTGTCCAAAGCTGAGGGAGAGTATGAAGCATGAAGGACCTAGTAGGAGCTTCCACAGTGGGAGACCAGATTCATGCTGTTGCTGTGTTTCATGCTGCTTAACATTTCTGGGCTGCTAGGCAGCATCCCAAATAAGCTTCAGGTAACTGGCAGAGCTCCAGAGCCCTGATACAGGGACCATTTCACTGGAAATATTTATGACATTGGAAGGAATATTCCCCCACATTCCTTATATTGCACCAACATCCTGTAGGTTTGTCCTCACCTCTGCCTGGGGAACAGATACAAAGAAGCTATGGCATTGCTTTACCTCCAAAACTAGCTTCCACCAACATCACGAATAGATAAGAGCAATTTAATCTTTCCTGCCTTTGACTTGAAGGCTTTGTTCTAAATGTATTTTGACAGCAGAAATAAAGACAAAGTTTTAATAGAACTAACTGAACCACAAACTGAATTATATATTTCCATTTCAGGAGACAATCTCACTGCTAATAACATCACTCTCTTTCCAAAAGCATGCATGACAGAATTCAAAGCATTTCTCTGTTCCTTCATGGTATTTTGTATCTGGCAGTAGTTATGCAGCATACAGAGCTCCCTCTTACACGTGTATGTGTCATGTGTCTCGCTTGCTTTGTCCAGGAGTTGGGGTGGGACCATCTGAATTGCTGAACCAGTCTGTCTGGAAAATTTGTATGCTAATGGATTAAAATGCAGACTGAACCCTGGCAATGTCCCTGCTTTGGATCTCTGCCTAGAACCTTTATTTCTTCATATTCAGTGTTCTCTGGAAACATGCAGCAGCTGCAGGCTTTCTGTAGGACCCTCAAACCAATAATCTTCCCCTAGAATGAAGCACATGGCCAGGCAGGGTCTAAACTGCATCGACAGCCTAAAGCATCTTAATTTTCCAACACTGCCACTTTATTTACTTCCCATCTTACAGAATCAGCTGCAGCCACCAAGCAGCTTACTAAACCAGGATGAAATCCTGAATGAGCCTTGCTCACAGATTTGTTCTTAATTAGCCAAACACCCACTGAAGTCATCAAATGTGCCAATAAAATGAAGGCATATCTTATTTTGTGACCACAAGGAAGGAGATTGAAAGAATTTACATCAGCTGCTAAACATATGCTCTAATGACCACCACTGGATTATTGGTAGTGACCTAGATGTAAAAAGCTTTGATCTTCTTACTCCTGGGTTATTATCCAGTTTCAAGACCTCTTAAGGTCAGAGTAAACAAAAATTAGGATGGGTGAAAATTGTGTGCGATATGAGAGAGAGGACTATGGAATATTGATCCCCAGACATTTCACTGAATAAAGCAGGCAGACACCAGCAAACATGATTAATAAGAGCAAGTCAGAAAACAGCATTACATTTCTAAGAAATCTAGGGGTGAATAGCTTGGGGTAACAAGATGCAAAGTCTTTCACATGTAGGTCACCAGTTTTAATCCAGCTCTGGTTGTAGCAAACGCCAGTCATTAATATCTGACAGCTGTCTTGCAGTGATGTAGAATGAGATGGTGGCCCTGTTTAATTGGTAGTGCTATCTGGAAAATAAAGCTTATCAACAGAACTGTAATGCTGTTAAAAGTCTAGGCAGGAAGGTCAAGGACTGACTGGGCATTGAGAGAGGACCTCTACTCTCTTACTGAAAAGCTTCATTTTCTATTAGTGTCAGCTTGAGATATCTCGAGGGTAATAAATCTTTGTGAGGGAACAGAGGATAAAGAAAGCAAAAAGCAGTTCAAAGAGAGCTGTGGAAACTCTGTTGCCTTGAACCCAGATCAAGGGCCAGCTCCCTAGCTGGTGCTTCCACTGAAGTGCTAGCACTACACCAGTTTGTGTTGGCCCAGGGCTTCTCCCTGATATTTTCAACAGAAGCAGCACAGAATCCAGGACCAGCAGATGAGAGGGCAGACATCGAGCTGGAGGAGGAAGGCAGAGAGGAGACCAAGACCACAAAAAGAGACTGAGGCAAGCAGAAGCTCTGAACAAGCTTAGAGGATGACAACACAGAATATCATTTTAGCATGGGTCTTTCAGCATATGGAGTTCCTTGGTTTTCATATCTTGATCCAGTGAAGAGTTTATTATGTACACTGTTAGTCCCACTACTGTCTCTGAGATAAGTCACAGCGGACACTACAGACTGCAGGAAGAGTCCATGCCATGTCTAACCCATGCTGCCCCTCAGGCCAGGGTCCCTCTGAAGAGTCACAGCTGAGAAGTAAGGTGAGGGGACAAGATGAAGTTGTAATTCACATAATCAGAATAAAGTGTCCACCCAGAAATGACAAATAAGAAAGACAATTTCTTATTGCTTCCTTTTCAATTCAAAACCTCTTCTTTACAATAAAAGAAAGGCCTGAATTTCCAAAGCCCATGTGAAATACCTAACACTCACATCAGGAAGTGTGAGAAGAGATCAGCTTGCAAGACAGTTCTTTCCAATGTAGATCAGATCAGAAAGCTCTGATTTTTATGTTTAACTAATAAATAATATTTTTAGTGCTTTTTTATTTTAGTAAAGGCTAGGTTTAAAAATTCAACTTTAATTCACAAAAGAAAATGGTGACTTTTTTTCTCTTTTTCTCTCATAACTGTTCCTTTATTTTTTTTAATGAGATTTATCTCACTTGATCTGTCCCAAAACCAAGCATTGTATCTAGGTTACCAAGGTATCCTCAACAGCAACTGAAGAGAAGCAATCATCTCCAACAGGACAGTTGTCTGTCTTAAAATAGGAGGTTGCTTGGAATACGTAGGATTAATGCTTCTCTCAGGAGGTGGTTCCTGGAGGTGTCCAGTTTGTAGTAATACACTAGACTAGCTTAGACTCCAACACAGCAACAGCTAGGTGAGTTGAACACAACCTTTTGTAATCAGAGTGACTCTTCAAGCATTTTATGGATAATCTGCATAGATGTTTTGGTTTCTGCCTCAAATGACACTCTCGTGATGCTTTTATACAACATTTTAACATGCAATAGTTAAATTATCAGAAGACATTTGTTAGCAAAAAATGACAAATCAAATATGTATGTATAAAGAATAGCTTAGAGTTAAAAACAATGGGTTTAAGTCCTTCTTCCACACAACTACCAGTGCTGTTTTATCTGCTCAGCATAAGAATCATGTCAAAAAAGGAGTCATGTCTGGTTTTTTTTTTAAAGTATTTTCCTTTTAAAACTCCTCCACTTGCTTTTGGAACTGTGTAAGTAACACACAAGAGTCACAATTCCAACTATTTTGCATTCAGCAATTTCATATAAAAACCAGTGCGCTCTCATACTCCATTTTAGAACTGTGCAAATTCTATACTGATCATTCAAATAGCCTCTCCAGCTGTCAAAGAAGGACAGACTTACCAACAGAATTAAATTTTTTTTGCTCTGAATACTTTTCCTAGGTAAACAACACAGAAACTTCCTCAGGTAGAGAAGCCCTAGGTGACCATTTTCCCAGTTTCCAGGGTAATTCTGCTTAGTGCTTCCCAGCCAGCTATCCATCAAGCTATAAAGTAATCACCAGATGATGGTGATGTGTAACACACACAAAGTACCTGGCACTTTTTGCTTGGCTTTCTCAGAAACCTCGAGGAAGGAGAAACATTTTGGCACACTGCACAGACCTCCACTGTGGTCTACATCAAACAATATCT
Organism: Bucco capensis; assembly: GCA_013396975.1. Taxonomy (NCBI): domain Eukaryota; kingdom Metazoa; phylum Chordata; class Aves; order Piciformes; family Bucconidae; genus Bucco; species Bucco capensis. Next base: position 79,760 of record VWZO01008845.1, on the reverse strand, counting down.
TTAATCTGTCCCAAGCAAGAGCCAAGTGCTTTAGCTTGCTACAGGCTGCTGGGTCACAAAAGCTCCATAATAGAAAGTCTTAATACTTTGGGAAAAATATCATGCCCAGTTTGATACAGTTGAGTGCTACAGGACACTGACAAAAAAAAAAATAAATAAAAAAAATTGAGGAATTCAGGAGTTTCTCTAGGCTTCATTTAAAATAATCACATTCTCTGCCATCATGCTACAACTAGCTTTGTTGAATTTAGCTCTATAATTTTTAGTGGAAACCACTTGCTTATGCTCTTATGGAATTTGCATGTTCTGCTGCTCTTCCTTCAAGCAATGTAATTAAAGAACCTGCTTAGCATAATTAACTTACAAACAGGTTGGATGAAATGGGATTGTATCCCAAAGGCTTTTTCAGCATTAAATGAAACAGCTTCTTCAAGCATACTGTAATCTAGTGTCTCCTGTATATCAATTTCTTGCATCTTCTAATTTTGAATAGTGCCACAATTGGCACCCCAGTTCTGACTTGTGCTGCTAATGTAGATCTAGATTATACAGCTCATTCTGCAAACCATGGCCCCCAGAGTACCCAGCCTCTGAGCAGAGGGAGGATGTGTAGTAAAGAACTCTTCCATGTTAAAGAGGTTTTTCTGAAATGAACATCTTCCTCAAAAATCCTCACCCCAACCTGATTTTAAACAACAACATAGCATTTTAGATGTTAAAAGAAATATTGCAGTCAGTGCTGCACTGTCAACAAGAGGAACTCTGAAGGAACAGGAAGGGAGGAACACCTTTCCACAGGGAGCAGCTGGACCTTCACTCCTGCGCAGCTACTTGGACGACCTGCGGTCCTCCCCTGCTGAGAGCAGTTCTCCTAATGGCACCAAGACCTGGCACTATTCCTCTCTCACTTCCTGTAAGGACAAGGACACAGAGTGCAACAACCTCACTGGCACCTGCTCCACGTGAGCACACTGCCCACAACATCTGGCGAAAAGTGCACCCACAGGACCCTCCTGTTCTCACCCCTGCCAGTGAGGTGCTGCTGAGGGATGCTCAGTTGTCCATACCTTCTGGGTGCTCTCTAAAATTAGTAGTCTACTAACTATGACAATCACACTTAGCTTCTTTTTAATTATTTGTTTATTTTTTTAACTGAAAATCTGTCCCCTTTGGTCTGCAATGAAGAGATTTCAGATTTCTCAAGCTCTTTTCCACAACAAACTCATTTCTAAAGAGTAAAAATAGATCAGGCATTTATGGCATTAAGAGCTTAGCTCTACAGACTTTTAATTTCAATACAATCACCACTAGCTGATAACAGGCAAATGGAAAGCTCTACTCCCATACCTCATTTAAAGCTGATCATCCCAGATTAGAAAGAAAGATTATTTTAATGATCTAACCTGAGAAAAGATCATTTGGGTAGTTTTAGAAAGTGGGAAGTACATTTATGACATGACACTGATGGACAAATGATGCAGACGAGTTCAGTCTCCTGCAGCAATATCTTCCAACCACTTGAATTTACAGAGGAACTAATGGATTTGATGTTTGGCAGTGCAAGCAATAGGGATTATTCTCTCCTGGAAAACTGATGTTTTGTAGTGAAGCATCTATTAAATTCAGCTATCAGTAAAAAAATAATCATATAGCAAGGTCATGGTTTCTAATGTTTATATAATATTGCCTGCCATTATCATTTCTAATCAAGCCCTAGTTATACTGCTTATGTAAGTAGTTATTTTCTAATACAAACTATAGAGTTCATCAGGTAGTGGACTGGGTGATTTTACTCAGGATATCATTGATGTGGAACGCCTGGGAGGCAAGTCACTAGATTTCTTCTGTTGATTAATGACCAGAGGGAATGATGCTATCTGAGGCACTGAACTGGTCATGAGATCTGAATCTAACAATGCTTCTAAAATGTGGAGGCATTTGAGCAGATTCAGTTATTAAAAAGAGCTATTACCTCTTTTACACACAGTCACCGCATCACATCTCTGGCATGTTAAGGGCTATAGCACAACTAAAAAGACATGAAAATAGTCTGCGGTACATATCTGAAGCCCCGATTTACAAACTTATAATTAACAAGAAGGTTTATCAAGATCAACATCTAAGTCTATTCATTATAATTTACTAGGTTTTAAGTAATAAATTTAAAATAAGGATAAGACAAAAAATAATGTAATACATTTTATCTTAAATTATTAGAAAATGAGAGAGAGACAAGAATTTGATTGCTTCTGTAGGCTTCATAATCTGAACTGGTTAATATCAAATACTTTATTAAACTCTGATAATTGAATTTTATTAAGTACAATATTGAATAAGCTATTAAACTTGTTAAATTCGGGACAGATAACCTTTTGAGCAGCAGACTCAGAGAAATTCATCATCGCGTCTCACAATCAAGTGCCTCTGCAAATTCTCTGATCTCTAAGAATGTTTCAGTTGTGTGTTCGTGTCTTTCCTATGCAAGAGTACTATGGCCTCATGTGGATAGTTTTTATATAAAAACTTGTAGGAATTTTCTGGTTTTTGTTTGGTTTTGGGTGGTTTTTGGTTTTTTTTTTTCACTGACACTTCAATTCCTCTGCCCAAATCACATGAATCATAAACATAGATCCAAAACTCATCAGGGGAAGTCAGAAAGACAGATGCAAACATGCATACAGCTCAATCACATCACCTTTATTTATTATCTTTATTTCCTTAAGAAAGGAGACAGCAAATATTGTCCAGACTGATATGACAGGCAAACTGTAGGACCAACCAGTGACCTTAGCCAGAAGCTCTGACACAGGACAGACCAGTGTCCTTTCCTTTGTTCAGCATGATGTGGAAGAGGTTGAGCAAGACTGACAAAGACATATTAACACCAAGTGTTGAGGGGTTTTTAATAGGAGTTTGAAAAACTAAGTTTAAATACTCTCAAATAGGAGTAAGATTACATCTCAACACCCTGTATACTTTAAGGCACTGTTCTGGGGGCTATAAAGGAGACAGAAACACTACTTTTGTGGAAAGGTTTGAATTTGTTTTGGTGCCCTGCTCCAGGAATTTGTGAATCAAGAACCAAGGGACATAGCCATGTTCAACCCAGGTCATGAGATGCAATATTTCCTAGCAGCAGGGCTTAAACTAAAATCCCCTCCTGGATATTTCTCACTGGAGAATCAGCTCTTCCCTGAAAATATTGGCTCAAATGTCTCAGTTTGCTCTATGTATTGAGCAGGCACCTAGTCATACACTTTGTGCGAAGAAAAAAAAAGAAAANCTTGGTAGCCCGCCTCTGTACTCTCTCCAGCACCTCAATTTCGTGCTGAGTGTCTCCAGTTAGGTCAATTGTACATACATTATTTCTATAACATTAATATTATGCTGGTAAATCCAGGATCTCTTGTGAACATGCCATTTTCATAAACTCTTCTCAACAGTACTTTCTGTCTATGTAGAATGTTCGGGTTACCTTTTTCCAAATCAGACAACTCGCAAGCAATTGTCAGCTTCTCTTTGGGAAGTGCTTCATCTCCTTTATGCTGATTGTTAGCCCCTGGATTTCACTTCTGAAGACAGAGTGTAACACAAGGACGCTTAAAACATAGACCTTTAGCACTGACTCATCCATCCCAGGTCCCTTTTTCTTGGCAAAGGCAGATAAAGTATGATCTTTCATGTTGCCATAGACAAAAGGAGATCAAACCCAAGCAAACATGCTGTAATAAATAGGATCCTGACTTGAAAAAATTAAGATTTGCCAGGCAGAACAGCCACTGCTCACACAGTTTATTGATTTCATACATCTTATGTTGAACCCTCCACTAGCAACAGAAGGGAAAATAACAACCATATGCTCTTGGTTGCACAACATAGTGGAAGGATAGCCTAGAGAAAGTGCTAGGTTTGCAGCTGGGCTAAAGGTTCTCAAAGGTCTTCAATCTAAATTCTATTCTTGCTTATAAAATGCTTTTGTACACAAAAGGAAGATGTCTTTTAAAGAGTAAGCCAATGAGAAGAAGGCATGTCCTTAATGAGTTCAAAAATTGCCTCACAAGACCAGTCAATGATTTATTTTTTCTTGATTTAGTGATGGGTGGTTTTCTAGAGGAATTAGAGATTGCTTTGACAGCTGAAACTATCACAGCTTTTGGAGTATTTTCCTTTTAATTTTTTTCCCTTCTATCTGTCTGTTACCAGAACTGTCCATCTGACTCTGACTTCTCCCTCTATTACTAAACTGCTCCTATTTTACCACTAGATTATTTTAACAGCAGACTGCTCCTATTTTATCTCCAAGTGAAACAGCATTGCCAGCTTTGCAGCACTGTTTCTTACTCCTTCAACACAGAATAGCAATTTGCAAGGACACTTTGGAATGACCATTTGAAGAGGACAGGAATAAGGACTACCTGCTTTTTCTGGATCTGCCCTATGGTCCCAGCTTCAAACGCTGCTGGTTCTGGAGTGATAACATAATCCCTGTCCCCTGAGGAGTCCCATCTGGGGTCACTGCAAGCACCGCTGCCAGCACAACCATTGGCAAATGCAACTCCCCGCTGTCAGAGCAAATGCCATACAGGCTCTGCTCTCATCCAAAATCAGTGGGATTAAGGGATTCATTCCCTTGACTAGTTAACCCAGGGACACAGTTCCTTCCATTCTCAACAGGGCTACTGAAAAGAACAATATGTGGTTGCCTTGGCTGATGTCATCTAGATGTGTTTTTTATACAATCATAGAATCACTTAGGTTGGAAAACACTCTTAAGATCAACAAGTCCAACCATAAACCCAGCACTGGTAAGTCCACCACTAAAACATGTCCATAAGCACTACACCTACATGTCTTTTTTTTGCTATTTTGATTTTGTTTTACTTGTCTTTTATTTGTGACACATAATGATATTTAGTCTTAACTTCTCCCCAGGTATAGTAGCTCAAATTCTTTCAGTTTAAACACATAAGCCCAGGTGAGAGCTTTAAGTGGAAGTGCTGGCATGAGAAGTAATCATATTATTTAGAAGTTTATTTTTCTTCCTATGGCTTTTCTCCACTGGTGCCAATGACACTATCTCTTTATTTCAAGCACTGAGTTGGCGACTTCAGGCACCACTATTCAAGTAGTAAGATCTCTCTTTAGGAATCATAATACATCTGAGAAAAGAAAAAGGTAGCCATATGCTGTGAGATAACAACTACTGTTCTGAGAACAGCAGGAAGATTTTCAGATGAGATGACCATTGCTGCTTCTTACTGCTTTAAGTATATACCCAAAAGAAAAGACAGTTAAGGCTGAGGATACATTGCCCTTTAAAATACCATTAACATATTATATTCAACAAAACCAATCAAGAATTGCGAGGCACAGGAATCCCAAAAATTCAGTTATAGACCCAGCATGGATATTAAAGGGAGCAGTTGCAAAGTCTGGGGTTATCTGAGGGGTACTTGTTTCCTGAAGGTCCTTTGTAATTAACAGAGAGTGACAGAATTCACATGGGTTCTGGGTGATCCTAGGGATGAGCCTATCTCTTTTCTGTAAGTTGAAGAAATTGAGGAGACACTAATTTCTTATTTGGTGAAGGGCTTTGTCAATTTATTTGGAATGTCAAGTAAATGATATCAGATTATCTTTATACATATGCCCACCTACCCCTTCAGAGATATCTAGGAGGTGAGGAAGAAAGATATAGTGTTGACTCTTCCCCAGCAGACTGTAAATACATAGATCCCAATGGATAAATGACAGACTTTATACTGGTTATAATGGCAGGGGTTATCAGTCATATATAGCTGAAGTGAACATAGTTATATGAGTGTTGAAGAAAAAAATCTGTGTTCAGCTAGACTGAACCATTGCTTTAATCTGATTTCTTGTATGTCACTTTTTCCATGTTACTTGCCATTTTTTTCCTAAAAAATACAGTGCAGTTTTACTAGAGAAATTTAAACTAGTCCTAATTTTTTTTAGATTTCATTACAAATTCAGTTGTTCTATTTTTGCTTTCCACAGCCATTAATGTGTTAATATAATTTTTTCTCCATAGTATTTCGCTTCATTGTTTTTCACAGCCTAAATATTTTGCCCCAAATGTCACAACAGCTTTGTTGCCTCACTTCAACAGTTTGTTAGTAAAACAGTGTGTACCAAAGTACAAGCAATACATATGAAAACCCTTTGTTTCTTAACAACTCTAATGTTAAGGGATTACGTGTATACACATCATTTCCAAGCAAACCAAGGGAACTAAAGGAAGTATTAGGAATTTACTGCATAAACTACCTGTCTAAAATGCCATTTTATGATGTTTTATTGTCATCAGATTGTGTCTTGAAGTGTGGGAAAAGTAATCATTTTGTAGGAAATATCTCTTAAATGCTTTAATGAAAAGTTAAATGTGTTACTTGGCTTGTACTGTTATTCTAAAGGAGGAATGCCTTAAAGAATTATAAAATGCCTTCAAAAGCAAGGAAAAATATGAACAAACTTCAGAGAATAATTTCCACTTCTGTTGCACATGACGAAAATCTGACATTTTCTCTATGCAGTTTGAACTTGCTCATTGACAACATTCTCTGTTCTTCAAAAATTTATCTTCCCTCTGTTAACACCATGTCAACACCGCCACAAAATCTATTTACTGTCCTGTCACTTCAACCTGAAACCTTTGTGATACCTCTTTCTTCACTCTACTAAGACACAAATGTACATCAGCTCTTCACTTCAAGCAGTGATGTTGCCTGTAACTATCTGCAGTTTCAGAGCAAGTAGCACTACATGTTCTTCCAGTGTATGCCCACTGCAGGATAGTTCTCATCTTCAAAATGCCTTCTTCAAATCTGTCTGTGGCTACCTGAGGCTTGACAATGGTCAGCTGGCATTTGGGTTGTGACTTCTGGGGCTCTTGGTATTGTCTCATTCACATTTGTTCTCATGGTCGATTTTCCCTCCATCTACTACCTCCTCCTTAAATGTAGACTATGAAGTCTGCAGGGTAAAGACCATCTTTATGCTTTGTGTTGGTACACCACCACTCATCATGCACCCTTAGACATAAATACTACTGTTATTAATTGCAATAGCCTTTCTATCATCCAAACCATTTCTTAGAAATAGTCCCACTCTGTCAAGCCAAAGGCATGAAACCAAAAACACAAATAAAAACGTCAACCAAGCCTTTGAAAAGCACTTGAGACTGACTCATTTCTTATCCAACTATAAATACATATGTCCTTAAAAGCAGCAGGAAAACCACTAAACAAAATACAAGGAATTGAACTTGGTCTGTTTAAGAATATGCATCTAAATGGATTTTCTTCTTGATGTTCCCCCTGCTCCTTGCCTCCCATGATCTATCACCGCACGTAGACTTAACACTTAGTGGTAAGTTTTGGCAAAGCAAAATTAATCTGACAACAGTTTATTTTCAAGAGCAAATCACCTGAATATAAGAAATTGATTGAGTCTCTAAAGTTTTCTAACATCACATTACCCTTATTTACATGTTTCTAGAATGGAATTGTATTCCTCTTATACCTCCATATTTCTCCAAAACCACATTCCTCACTTGTTATTTTAAGTATATTACACATCTGTATTTCTATCCCTCCTTTTACAGACTTAAATCCAGGCTTTGGCAGGTAACTCATCCCTGTTGCTTAGCAGCAGCTGAGCCACATGGAAATGCAATAATGGAAATTCTCGCAGTTACAGAAGTGGAAAGCTCTTGCCTGCTAAAAATTGATGTTTATGAATCGGCTGGAAGCAGAGTAAGTAGCAATATTAGATTTGAAAAATTCTTTCCAAACAAAACACAGTCTTGAATACAATGCCAAGCAACCTGACAAACCTAAATAATAGAGGTTAAAAAAGCAAGAGTCAATATTTAATTATTATTGGATTTATGTATCAACTGCTGTAGTCTCTTAACCATCATACAATTACTAGTAAAACAAGCCACACTCAATTTAATGGGTCAAAAAAATAGATTAATGGAAGTCAACTGCAAAACTTGTGCTGCCTTTATAGAATCAGGATTTCGTATTTTCATTTTTTTAATTAAAACATATTTTTAAAAGCACTGATCCTAGTGTTCATGTGAATCCAAAGCCAGGTGCTTAGCACTCCATCTCTGCTTAAAAAAACCCCCAGCTTTTAAAAAAATCTATAGTTGACAGGTCCATATGCTCACAAAAATGTGGATTACAAATGAAGCTTCTTAATTCTGTGGTACCATATCTAAAAGGAACGTAAACCAAAAATGAAACTGAAACAAACAGACTTGAGAATGACCCCAGTCAATGATGAGGACTGTTCCTTTCTGCATGTGCTAAAGTATCTTCTGCATTGCCATGCTGGAGCATGCTGGAGCATAGTGCCCATCCTCATCATTACAGGCTTAATACTTTGCACGTGTAGGATGCAATTTTCTAAGGCAACTAAATTGTTTAAGTCTAAAAAACAGCTATGAAACTTGAGAATCCCTTTATAGTGAATGGAGAACAGTATTTCCAAAGCATCAATAATTTCTTCTAAAAGCAAATGTTTAAGGTCAGATGAATTCCTTTGAGAACTCTCCTTCAGTCCATTAGCTATTAAAGAAATGAAGATGGTTTTGCATAAGGCAGAAAACATGAATAATTCTCTGGAAATGCCCCTCTCTTTCCATTGACTCGAGCGCAGCCTAAATGACAAACTAGCTTTAAGATGGCAAAATTAATCCCAATTCTTACCTTTGTGCAGAAGCTCAATGGTAGAGACAAGGGTGACTAAACAAGCAATGAGATAGTAGAGAAAGTTCTGGATTTTACCTCACAGGATCTGAGTACTATCCCCAAAGGTGCTAATAATCTCCTGAAAAGTAACTTAAATCCATTTCTACCTATAATCTAGACTGATTCTTACAGTCTCTAAAGCAGTTATTTTGATAAGCAGCTCTTGTCTTGGACTCCTTTGACCTAAAGATAATATGAAACATCACATTTTATTCTACAGTGCCACATTCCCTGAGCTCGAACTCCATTTATTGTTTATACAGTACAGATTAACACATTGCATAAGGTTGGTTTTTTTCACTGAAGTCTGTACAGCACAAATGAAATATCAATTTTCCTAGTCTGAATATTTGACAAAAGGTTTTACTTACTCCAGTGAATGCCATTTATTTGTGATTTTTTTTCTCTCTTCTAAATATGATGGTTTGTCAGCTTGTGTCACTCATTCTCTTTATTTTCATCAGCTGTGTCTCTGGCTCCCATGAGAACACTTCAGTTTTGTTGCGAGGACCAGAAATATGATAATCAACAAATATTTCTAGGTCAAATCCATTGTCACAGTGTCAGCATGTTCATGAAAAATACTGATGCAATTAAACACTGATTTGCCACTCCAGCTACCAGCAAGACAGAGAAAAAATACAGTTTGGTTTATATAGATCTTGTTAAACTGTCTCTTTTAAGAATCTTTTGAAAGATAATCAGTTATACTGAAGATTCAAACAAGGAAAAATGCCTAATACTTCTATGGTGCTTTGCATTTTACTACTGTACAAACACTAACTAATTAAGCCTCACAATACCCAAGCGACAAATGGAAGGAAGCATTATTACAGTTATATATTATAATTATACTGACTCATTTAGAATTTCCTGGCTTGTGACTTTTAAAGTCATTATTATAATTATTATAAAACTAACAAAAACTCAGAAATAACCTTTCTTCTTTTCTTTTCTTTTCTTTGTATGAATGTGCTCTAAGCTAAGCAAAGAAAGACGTTACAAATGCCTAAAAGTACATATTTTCTTCATGTATCTCAGCTCCTATGTCCATTAGAGTCCATGGTATTGACTCTGTTTCCATCAAAGGGGAAGAAAATGTTGCCAATGACCACAGTGGATCCATGATTTTAGCAATTAAAAAAAGAGCGTGAAGTGAGTTTCTCCGTGAGGTTTTTTTTCTATTTTCTAAGAAAACATTATGAGATCTTAATTTAAATCATTCTTGTGTATTCCTAAGACTATTATAAAGCCTCTGTGATATCTTGTAATTTGGATTAATTTTTAATTTATTATGTAAAATTGTTTTTCTCTCAAATATGTCTCACCACTATGTGGATTACCTTTCCCTGTTCTAGCTTTCTAACAGCTCACTGGCACCATTTAGCTACAGGTAGATAGGTTCCTTCAAAGAATGGCTTATGCCATCTCTCTCATACATCTATCATGTAAGGAGACGATTTGCCCACTGAAGATGCTTTTGCTCACCAGTGTAACATAGCCATATCATAGAATCACAGAACCATAGAATGGTTAGGATTGGAAGGGACCTTCAAGATCATCTAGTTCCACCCCCACACAGGCAGAGACACCTTCTGCTAGATNCTCAGCTCCTATGTCCATTAGAGTCCATGGTACTTGACTCTGTTTCCATCAAAGGGGAAGAAAATGTTGCCAATGACCACAGTGGATCCATGATTTTAGCAATTAAAAAAAGAGCGTGAAGTGAGTTTCTCCATGAGGTTTTTTTTCTAAGAAAACATTATGAGATCTTAATTTAAATCATTCTTGTGTATTCCTAAGACTATTATAAAGCCTCTGTGATATCTTGTAATTTGGATTAATTTTTAATTTATTATGTAAAATTGTTTTTCTCTCAAATATGTCTCACCACTATGTGGATTACCTTTCCCTGTTCTAGCTTTCTAACAGCTCACTGGCACCATTTAGCTACAGGTAGATAGGTTCCTTCAAAGAATGGCTTATGCCATCTCTCTCATACATCTATCATGTAAGGAGATGATTTGCCCACTGAAGATGCTTTTGCTCGCCAGTGTAACATAGTCATATCATAGAATCACAGAATCATAGAATGGTTAGGGTTGGAAGGGACCTTCAAGATCATCTAGTTCCACCCCCACACAGGCAGANCAGAGTAGAGGGGGAGAATCACCTCCCTCGACCAACTGCCTATACTTCTTTTGATACAGTCCTACATGCTTCTCCTATAATATTGGAATTTTCAAGGTCTATAGGGAGAAAAACTATTTTATCAAGTGTACAAAAGTGTCATTCAACATTTGAAATTGCAACTGGCTCCATCATAACAGCCAGCCACTGCAAATTCTTAAGAGTCAACTGCAGTTGGATCGGCCTCTGGGAAAAGCTCCCTTATAAAGCCATAATCAACCAAATGATAATTTGGAAAAGGATCTCAGGTGGTTTCTTCTGGCTAGAAGCAGAGCAGTCGTGATAATTTCTTTCTTCTTTTTTTTAATTATGCAGTATAGAGCTAATGGTACTAATGTAAGCACAGTGGATCCAGCAGAAGAGGGGAAGTAGTCTAATGAACCCAAAATACACAGCTGCTGGCAGATGCTGGAAAAAGAAACAAAGAAATAAAAAGATCTCACAATATCAAGCAGGTCAGGTCAAAATTAATAGAAGATTAATAGGAAGATAAATTAATGTTCATAACTGGAAATCCAGAAACCAACCAGACCCCTACTCATTATTCTAGGTTTCCATCTACTACCTATATACCCCAATCATGTCTGGACATGGTGCTCAGTTCATCTGCCTATTAGAAAAGGAAATCACCATTGAATGCCATGAGCAGTGGTTTTCTATAATATAGATCCTATCCTGCAGCAAGTTGCTAGTACAATCCTTGTGCTACTTGTAGTGTTTTGACTGTACTTGCCTCATGACACTACAAAGACAATCTGGCTAAACAGATGTGATAATCTGATTTGTTTGGCCAATGAACTGAAAAACCCCACAATGGCTTGAATGGGAGTTCCCAGGAGCACCCAGTCCAGCCTCTACTCTTGTGCCCTTCCAGATACAATACTTGTCATTTCAGGATGAGGTTGGTAGTAGATTATTTGGTCATGGAAGTTACCAAGAGAGAAGGAATTTCTGTACAATAGACAAAAAGAGGTCAAAATGTTCCCATCACAAAAAAAATTAGTTGTAAGGCCATCTGTCATTCTTTTGCAGAATATATTATATGTGATAAAACAGGAAACTGGTAGTATGCATGCCAAGTTTTGGTGCCACAGAAGTTGTCAAGATCTCCGATGGATCTGAACAAGACCATTGGCTGCTTGATCTTTATAACCTTATTTAAAAATTGCAGTACAGTTCCTCTCGGTATCACGTGTTTTATTATAAATGTATAACCATAAATATGTAATGAATTGTCTAAATAATATCCCTCTACTAACGCTCTCTTCATCATCTGTCTCGTTTTTTAAAACATTTAGGTTTATTGAAGAAATGTGATTTTAATTAAACTACAGCAATTGCTTCTCTGTTTAATTTCCTTTCATTCTTTAAACCTGTACTGTTTGACATCACTCCATTCATATAACTGGCACTTTTCCCCAAAACATTTTAATAATTAAAAAAAGACAAATAAAAAAAATCTCCAAACCTCTGACATAGTAAATTAGAAATGCATACATTAAAAGATTAAAAGGAAGGCATTTCAAAAATCTTTCTGAAGACACTTCACTTTAGTTCAAGTAAAATATTTTGGATAGTTCCATTTCTTAAAATGTTTCTCAGTTCCATTAACAATGACTAACAACCACTCAGCTGTGCCCACTCATTGCTTTGCTGTGCATAATCTTGCCATATCCTGTAGACTTGTACTTTAGAGGTTTTCAGCTGTAAATTCCTCCTTTGCATAAAGGATTGAGCTGGCTTTCTGATGTTAGATTGCCTTTTCCTTACGGTAAAGACAGAGATAAATTAAAACAAAATGACCAAGCCCACATCATGGGCTGAATAAGCACAAGATTCTCATTATGTTGAAGTTCCAGTATCCCTTGCCCAACATAGCAGAGTTGCAGAAATTCAAAAGCTGGAGAAGAAAAGGACACAGATATAGGTGTAACAGCAGGCTTCACCTCTCATCTAGCAAGTGCCCTAGGAAAGGAAGAGATTGAGCTAGCTGAGAAGAAAAGCACTTTATGGTTAAGAAAAAGACAGGGATGGAGCTCAAGACTCTGCATGTCTGACTGCCAGGACTGGATAGGAATTTGGAGATGCTCAGGTTACATCTTCTGGCCCACACCAGGAAGAAGGAGGGTACTTGCAGCTTTGGGGAGAAAACTTCTGCATTCTCATTATATTGCATTCTGCAAATTTACCCAGTGATAGCAAGAATTAAGGCTCTAAGACAATAAATGAGTTTTAACAATTCAAAAAATGCAATTGTAATCCATCATGGATTATGCTGAAGAACTAATCTTGCTTTGGTCAAACTCTTACCCCCTGTTAGAATGCTTCCACTTTACTGTATATGCGATCCATGCACTGTTACCACTCCCTTTCATTATATGGTAAATGTAACTTAACTCAGTAACTAGGGATTATTTTTCCTGTAAAGAGCTGGTTTCCCCCCCCCCGCCCCCGTTGTTGTTCTTTTGNCGTTGTTGTTCTTTTGGCTCTGAAACATCTCCACAATAAAGTGGCTTCAATTCTCCCTTGATCCAGCAACATGCTGGCAGCAAAAACTGGGAAAGACTTCTTCAACCAGTGAGCTACGTGAATCGAGTCACACCACATATATATAGGACTTCTATGGAATTTTTATACCATTCCAGGCCTTTACTGTACATACAAGGGAAACAGAAAAGGTTAAAAGTGTTCACAAGGGAAACAGAAAAGGTTAAAAGTGTTCTTGCTCACTGGTGTACTTCACAGTGTCATGGGCCATCCCACAGAAATCAGTGGTCTTTTGAAGACTAAATGCTTGCTTTCATAGCATTATATGGAGCATGATATTTCTATGAATCTGGAAACTTAAATAGAGCCCGAAGTATTCTGGCAATATGTAAAATGCAAGCACATCAGCCCAGAATAGATGACAGCAAAGAAAATGGTTGAGATGAACAATCACATGGAAATAAAGAACACTGGGAACATGTATAGAAAATGGAAACAAGTAACTAAAAACTGCCTCAAGGCAAGTACTATTGGCAATAAAGAAGGAATAAATGTTTTCATAGGGATTAACTGTTCTGGAGCACAACATACTTTTAATTCAGATAGGTTGATTTGGCAGAGTCTTTATTGTGAGCAAAAACTATTTATTGTGCTTGTGCAGGAAAAATTCCACCCTTGGATAGCCAGAGTGCAGTTCTTTTATCTCACATGGACAATCACCCACTGGATAGAGCTCAAGAGCTAATATCCCACTGATAGTCCACTTCTGTAGGATGCCTATTAGAACTTTGTGTGCCAAATCAATCATTTTCAAGTCTTTAATAAATTCACCACGTGTTGATGTAATTTTTATACTGAATGTGTTAAATATAGCACTTGGAAACAGATTTGATTTCCTTGGCAAAATGTCGTTATTCTTACAGAGAGGTGACAAAGAGGTACATCACTTCAAAGAAACTGCTGAATACAAAGACTAGCATCTATCTTTTGTTAGCAGCATTTTTTCATCCAGTTTTATTGCCCTGGACCTGCTGGTGATTTTCTGTATAAGCAACTTAATTTTCTAAAAGTAAAAATAGGATTTCCTTACATGTTTTTTTTTTTTTTTTAGAGCACATACTCTCTTTCATGATTTTTCATGCTTCAAAGATACCTCAGGGCAGCAGATACAGGAAGAAGAAATTGTTCTTATTCTACCTACTCTTTGTCAGACATTAAAATAACCCTAGAATTTAAGTCTCTATGAAAATAACATCAGGCCCATTAAACATCATTTTCCTATTACAGAGAAAAACTCCATGGCAAAGGAATCTTAAAAATAAATGAGCAGATAGAATAATACACTATAGGGGCTAATTTGCAGCACAGAGTTTACAGTTCTAACACAAGGCCACTAATTTGTAGGGCTTCCCTTCTCACATACTGTGTATAGAACTAAGAACTAATTCTTAGTAGTAAGAACTAATTGATTGATAAATATTGCTTCTTCAAGCCAAGATTAACATAGCAGTCTTACAAATAAATATGAATATTACTATTATAAACTCCCATTTTCAGAATCCTAGTTTATATACCAGCTTTTCTGCCAACTAAAACCCAAAATATTAAAGCATTGGATATGCTTTAATGAGTTGTTCTAGACTCTTGCTAGCTTTTAAGAACCATCATATACTGGAATTCAGAAAATGTGTTTTTCTCATGCCAAGTGTTTTCTGAAGTATTACATTTCTTTCAAAAAACATCAAATAAACAAATGTTATATATGGCCATTATATTTTAAAAAGTCAAATACTGGGAATTATGACTTCCTAAAGTAATAAATGGAGGGTTAAGACATCCCTTGTTCTGCACAAATGAGCAACAGAAGAAAATTGCATGTGCAGTAACATTACTGTGAAGCTGATGCTCAGCTGTATCTTTCTATGGTTTTAGATATACATGAAATGGTATGACTATTCTTCCAAGAAGACTTCGGGATTTGGCCACCACTAAGCAACTATGAACTCAGAGTGACTTGATCTAATTGAGAAAGTGGAAGAAATTTAATGTGTGTATATAATGACTGTACTAAGTTTACCATCCCACAAGTAATACAGGAGTCAATGTGTTGAAGACACTTTTTACTGAAATGTAGAAACTGGGCTTTTAGGAAAGGAGATGTATTTTACTTCTGAATGAAGTTAGGAGTGTTAATGGAGTATAGGGGACAGCACTTGGCATGCCAAAATGCTACCAGCATTTGTGAGAGGGGACGTGGGAAGCAGTGATTTAGCGGGAGGAACAACTGCATCCTTCCTGGTGGGCCTAAGGCATGTGTGTGTGGGTAGGGAGACTCTGAAGGGAATTCAAGACAACTGAACTTTACTGGGACCACATCCAAAGAGCATCATCTTCCAGCTACCTGTGTTTAGCAACCGACTGAAAAGCAATTGGCTGGAGTTTATTCTGGTGAGAACAGATCCGTGCTAGGACAGAGGACAGCTCCTGAAGTCGTCTGCAGACTTTACCTGTGGTGTCCTGTAAGGCTTTCACAGCACAATTTCTTTTTGTAATTGGCATATTCTTTGATAGTTCCATCATTCCAGCTATACAATTTAATTACATAATAATTGGCACTAACACATATTATAAAATTAGGCACTATAATTTCTACATTAAGAAACACCAACACAATTAAAAGTGTTTCCAGTATCTAAAAGGTATTTTGTAATTGGCATATTCTTTGATAGTTCCATCATTCCAGCTATACAATTTAATTACATAATAATTGGCACTAACACATATTATAAAATTAGGCACTATAATTTCTACATTAAGAAACACCAACACAAAAGTGTTTCCAGTATCTAAAAGGTATTTAGAAGAGGGATACAGATCACCATGAACACAAGACGTAGTGCTAGCTAGAGCCTGTGAAATTCAAAGATTGCTTCTTTTAATCAGTTCCTGTGTATTTGGTATTAGCAATAGGGAAAGGAATCAAACAGCCAAAACTCCTGTGTCTTGGAATAGGGTTTTAACTGTCTCCTAGCTTGATCAGTTTGACATGGAGAAGCATATTAATGACTATCTACCAAAGCTGTGAAAAGTCATGACTATGCATATAGACATGTAATTTCCCAGTACACTTCTGCTGAAAGCTGCTGACAAGGTCCATATAAAATTTTATTTCAGTTAATGAATTTTTTTAATATCTTTAGTAACATGGAAATAATCCCCAATTGACTTCAATATTCACTTAGAGGTGAACTGTAGTACTGATTTACACTTTTGCTTATACTGCTGGTCCTCTGGACTATAGGAAGATATTATTTAAAGCTGTACATTCAGTACTAGGCTATCCATGCAACCAGACAGCCAAACATCACAATTTCTTATACAGGTGGATTTCACACCAACCTCTTCTGAAAATGTTTCATACGTATTTCAGCAAAATGGCAAAATTTCTTCCAGTCTGAATTTCCTTGTGTTGATTATTTTGTCTTCCAAACCATATGTTTTTCTCATTTTGTTTTGTTTGTGATTGAATACAAAAATTAAGATAGCTAGCTAATTCTCATGCCAAGAAGCAGTAAGTAATCTCAATTCAGCAATCAATAGGTTTGTCAGTGCAATTAGTCTATTCCTATGAGCCTTAATTAAACATGAAAAGCTGGAAATTTACTCTCATTGAAGAAAGAAGAAGTTGATATCCCAAGGTACTGGAAACATTCAGACTATGATTAGTAGAAACCTGACTGAAATCTCAACAAACATCTACATGATAATAAAAACTGCATTTACCTTGGTAACTAAGCAAGCTTCCAAATGCCTTTCCATACCACAGAAACCTGAAAAAGTACCTTATGTTTCATTACCTGCATAGCTATAGCTACCCACAGCATTGCAGTGGTAATAGTGATTTGCCATCTCAAGGTACCACAAGAGGATGGAGCAGGCTGAGATGCAATGCATGGCTGAGAGAGCCATGGTCCAGACTAATTAGACCCCTTTAATTTTTGGAGTATTCATACCCAGCTACGCTGACTCACAGCTGTCCATTTGGGAAGCTCTGGAAGTACATTTAATTAAGGTAATTTAATTTGCTGAAGGACTGATGAGTTCCCTGGGAGGAGAGGGGAAAGGTGAAGCTGAGGCATAGAGTCAGAGATATCACATCAGAGTGAAGGAACTTGGCCTGTTCATACCTTTACAAAACAAGAATGCTGTTTTCAGCCTGAAGCCTTGTGTACAAGCAAGATATTGGAAGCAGACTTTGATAATAGAGGAAAACACTCCAATGTTTCAAAACAAAATCCTTGAAACCATGTTAGTTCACCCCAGTGCTGAAAGGAAGTGCCCTGGTTTCAAAGGCTTCTTCAGAAACCCTGTAATACCAAACAGCCTTTTTTAGTATTTTAAACAATCAGAAATGTTTATAGTTCAAGAAATGTGACAAGCTGAAGTCTCTGAAAGACCTCAGTTGACTTTGTCTCAAGTAACAAAAACACATGATTATTAGCCTCCAGAACAAATTTCAGGATGATCTAGTTTTCCAAATCAAAGCTACTGAAGACCTAAAATACAGGTTTCCACTAAGACATGGTCATGGTTTAACTGTAGAACACAGATCACAGTGTAGGTCTAGAGTAGATATTTGATTAAAGTCTGGCCAGCAGTACCATACTATAATGTGACCTCAGAATTCATTCTCAAACCATTCTGTAGGAAACAAAAATATCCTTGGTCCAAAGAAATAAAATAAGGGCCATTTATACTTGGAATCATGCTCTGACTTTGCCAAAGACATCAAGAAAGTGGTTTCACTTTTGTATTTCAACTGTCCATACACAGTATAGAAAACATATATGCTCCATTCATGATTATTTTATTTATATTGCAAGGGAATGGAATATCTCTGTAAAATGTATAGTGAGTTTCAACACTCCCTCTTTACACTGCACATTCTCAAGTGTTTTCACTGGTTTTGTGAACATTATTCCTTGTGATGAGAAGAAAAGCACTGAGTGGTATGAAGGGAACAAGGAAATGGGAAGCCTCAGGAGGCAAAAAGTCCAAAACACTTGACTTTGTAACAGGTTGGGTAAAAACTGTGAATCACTGATCGTCCTTGACAGCTGCTCTGAGGACTACCTAACAATGGTAAAATCTGTTACAGCAAATATTAGACCTGAACCCCACAACAGCTATTGGACTTGTCACTGACTGTTGGGTCTTTTCCTTTCAGGTCTTTGATACTTGTGTTAACAAAGTCTCTTCCCATCCAAGCTTCACCAATACTCCTGTATTTCCTGTCAGGGAAATCATAGCCGTATTAATGAATCCAGTGCTTGGCTACAGAAATAATTACAGTATCCCAAATTCATCATTTTGATTTTTCTGAGGAATCCAACACAGAGCAAAGGTGAGCTGTAAAGGAACAAGGTCTCTTATAAAAATGCATGACAGTTTCTGGAACTGGTGAGCTTCCTTCAAAACAAAAGATGAAGTCAATTCGCTTGTCAGTGTTGGAAAATTTACCCAGCCTGGATTCTTTTATTTGCTAGGAAAATAGGGCATGCACATACATAGTGATATTTTTAAGCATTCCATCATCTCGCCCTGGCCAGACATAGTCTCTTCAATGCTTCTGACTTGATCTTAGTTTAGAGTGCCTCCAGGAACCACATATAACCACAGAATTGCAGAACTATTCAATACTTAGTAATAATCAGAGGTTTGGACTAAACCTTCACATCCCTACACATCTGCTGACTGTAAGCCCTGGAGATGCCTTTGGACAGTTAAACTGCTTTAAGGATTCATGTAACCATGATTCCTGCCTCTCACAGAGAGAGTGTCAGCATATGTTACTGAATTGTTTAATCTTCAGGAGGACTCACCCACTAGCCTGGACACTCCGCAAGCTTCTATTTGGAGCAATTAGGATTTAGCTATTTAGATTTCATCTCTTAGAATTGTCTGACTTCCTCATTTTCTAGATTTAGAGTCTCCAGAGACCGTCTGGAGGATATGGGCCATTATGCACTCTGCAACAGAAGCAAAGAAAAATATATTTTAGCCTTTAAAATTAGCTACAATATAATGCTGCAAAAAGAAAAGGACTTGCTCTTCATTTCCTCTGAAACTGTTTTTCTGCTATCTTCAGGACCCTTACTCTCACCACTCATCCACATAGACCTAGTTTTTACATAACTGCTGCCTTTAAAAGAGAGCCAGCAAACTGTATATTCTTCACATGTGATGAGAGGAGCTCTCCGGACTCTAGATCCAGCTTGTAGGACTGGATGTTAATAGAGCTTGCACCAGACTTCACAGGACTTGGGTCTTCTGATGATAAACAATTTCAAGAGCTCAGTGCAGTCTTAAGCACTTCAATAAGGGCCAGGAATGAAAACTCCTATTAGCTTCAGTAAGATTACGATTTCAATCTAAACTGACTCCATTCTATACTGTTAAAGGCTCTTAGTATCCAGTGTTGTGATTTAGAGCCATATTTTCATAACAGCTCACTACCCAGCATGCTGGTCCTCTTCTGAAAATGACTGTTTTCATTATACTTTGCAGCTTAAAGGAAAATCCATGTTTATTTACTATATTTTATTTTTTTAATCACAGAATCACACAGAATCACAGAATGGTTTTGGGCTGGAAGGGACCTCTGGAGGTCATCTAGTTCAACCCCCTGCAGTGGGCACGGACATCCCCAACTAAACCCTATGGCAACCCAGTATTCCCAGGTGGTCTCCCATCCAAGTACTAACTGGGCCCAACCCTGCTTGACTTCCATGATCAGACGAGATCAGGCCTTCTCAGGGTGGTATGGCCATTGTTAATATGGTTGCTGATCTTTAAAGCTTTGTTTACAAAAGCCAGATTTTAAAAGATGTTCCATAAGATGACATTAAGTCCATCCAGTATTTTTCCTGGGATCAGTGCAGAGATAGAAATGCAGCAGAAGGGCATCTTACCAGTATTCTCCACTTCCTCAAGTCACTCAAAGTCAGCTTTAAAGTTAACACTGCCTTTGGGGCTGTTTGATTTTATTCTTATATGTAAGAAGCATTCTGGTCCTTTGTTTTAAAAGTCATGCAGCAGCACAATCTCAGCTTCTGTTTGAAATGTATAATAAGACTCTTATTGTGGTTTTTCAGTAGACCTGCAGCTTGGCACAGCATCCACCTACTCATGTTCATAAGGAGAAGGAGGAATAATGGCAAAAGCAGTGTTGCATGGAAAGCATCCAGGCACCAAGACCATGCTTTTTTTTTTTTTTTTTTTAAACTGAGCCCTGTATGAAAAGCAATTGTCATCTTTTTGTTTATAAGTTATCAGAACCCAATTCTAACACAGCTTTGGAGCACTAAACTTAGACTTAATTCTGAAAAGCACTCCCCTGTGATAATGCTGGGATGCAAATATATTTGCTTTTCAGCATATCACCTTTTGGATCCTGCTATATTAATTTTCCTTTCCCAGGAACTTTCATTGCACTTCTGGCGAAAGGTTTTTAACTCTTTAGGACTACTTGTTTCTAATGATGTTACTCTAACTGTGTCAAATGTGCAGATTTGAATTAAGTACTTAATGAAAGTATTAAGAACCTTTACCTCATAGACTATTCTTCAACCACTCTCCCAAAGAAAATCTTCCACTGATGCCAGTAATGTAATTCTTATTTCTTTCAAGACTCTATTCATGTATCCCCACATATGTTGTTTCTTATAAAGCCACCTGGTAACGTCCCTGCATTGGAGCTATCTATTGCTTTACTTGTTTGCATTCAGTGCTATTTCTAAATGTCTCTAACATAACAATAATCATTTTATTATTTCATATCAGACTTAAAAATTCAGTAACACAGCCATATTTGTTTATGGATTTTTTAGAGTCATGTTCATAAAGAAATAAATATGATGTTTTCAGTGTTGCAGTTAAAATCAGCATCCAACAAACATACTGTCGTATTGTCCAGGAAGACTGCTAGCATCCCAGATGTGATCTTCTGGAAGGTAGCAACAGCTTGGGTAAAATCATTATATGAGTAGATAAATCAGTGTTTTTGATAACTTGCATGGTTTCAAAACATGCTGTTGTTCCTTAGCAACACCAGATTGGTGTAATACACCTAAATATATTAATTGTGTTAAGTATAACATACCTAACATTGGCATAATATACCTAAAAAGTATTATTACATATTATAGATATAATTATATTATAGTGTATATATAAATTACATACGTAGTTATATATACTATATAATATATATTTTATATATACTTATATATATATATATTATATATTATAATACATACATTTTATATATATATATAACTATTCTAAGGAGAACTTAAGTGACCAGAATGCACTCATAAAATCAGCACAGCTCTTCCAGTTAAAAGAGATGATCCTGGGAAAAACAGTTTCTGCCACTGCAACTGCACCTCTGTTAGGCACATATGTAAACACAGCTGCACTGTTCTGGAATCTCACTTCTCCATTGAAAATTGCAGCTCTAACCTAACATTTTGAGGAGGTCTGTGCCATCTTTAGAAAGATGCTAGCCTGCCTTGAAAATCTGGAGAGAGAAAAAGAGGCTGCAAATATATCCACTTAAATTTCAATAGATTGTTGAGATTCTTTTGTTCTACACATAATTAAATGAAGGAGTAAAAATCAATTTCTTCAAGGCAGGAAATGTGTGACAGAAGCCAAAAATGTGACATATCATGTGATCGTGATCCAATTGCGTTGCTATATTTTTTCATTTCAATGTTATCTATAAAACCCCAAAACATAACTAGATAAGACATGAACAATAAATTCACAAAATAAACAATTTCAATCTAATGCTAGCATTATATCATGATCACTCCCAACCCTAGCCTTCCAGTTAAAGCACCATTGGTGCTTGTTTCTGTTACTAATCCAGAAGATATGCTTTTCATGTTCGGTGACCCAGTTCCAAGAAGTATCACAATATAGAAGCCCATTTTCCACTTAATAAACATGCATAATTCCTGTGAACATTAGCACTGATTATGCACACTTACACACTCTAGGGCATACTCATCTAAACTCGGTAAATTGAAAAGATCTGAAGGAAAATGTATTTGGCCCTCTAGACTGCAAGAAACCCTAAAGAATGATAGGAACAGTCTGGAATGTTTCACTGGTACAGTTTATTTTAATGATGCTTTTGTATATTAATTCCTTCAGCTCTCTTCCCACTATGCTAATGATGTTTTATGTAAGATAGAAGAATTAAGGACTTTTTAGGATAGAAAAAAGTAAAATGAAGAAAGCAAGCAAGGATTAAGCTTAATGGTTAGGATACTGTCTCTGAAAATGGAAACTGTAGGTTCCAGCCTGTCAGATACTGCTTACCACTATTTCCTGCAGAAAGAGAGGTTAATTGGGATATTGCCAGCAGCCCAGAAGGGCAAATGTCATCACAGGTCTGAGCAATGAGAGGGTGAGCGGTGCAGATTGAAACTCTTTACAGGGCCATAATCAGTGATTCAGAGTTTCCTACAGCTTGATGAGTACTTAAACAACTGTAGTAAAGACAAGTTATTCACATTGTCTTTATTACTTAAAAGAGAAAGGAAAAGGACTCCAGTCACTTGATTTTGCTTTGACTTCTGATGTTCTAGACAGTTCTCTACGAGGTTTGAAAGATGCAACTCCCATATAAAACCAGATGCATATACACTGGAGGAATGTAGAATTTAATATAAATTACTGTCCTCAGCATTACTTTGCGGTTTTGTATCAGCACATTTGTTTAGAACATGCTGCTGAGCTTCAGCTTCCTCAGAATAGTATCCACAAATTTCTCCCCATCCCATGCTCTGTACAGACTGTGAGCACAGCTAACCTTGTGTTTCAGCACTTAAGGTCTCTTTGTGGCTCTGGGCTTACAGTATACAAGCAATTCTTCAATAAATGACTTCAAAAAACTGCTGAAGCATTCACCTCATTCAGCACTGTGGAGGGAAACATGAGACCTAACAGATTGCCACAGAGATTCTAGATCCCAAAAAGAATCTATTCACCTAAAAATGTACCAATATTTTTAATGAACCTGTTAGATTGTTACAATGCTAAATATGCAACAGTACAAAGAATATTTCTACCTATTAGCTGCTTATTTAAAAGAGGTGTTCTTGGCTAAATATTTTTAAAGACATTTCCACTAAAAGTGCTGCAAATAATTTCTCTGTAGAGTCAGTTTGTATAACTGCTATTTATTTTAAGCACTGCATGATTTGTATTCATAATGGAAACTTCGATAGCAAAGGCTTCCAAGCCAAGCTAGAGTAATTCTCCCTTTAGTCAATAAAGTCTTCATCTGCATCAGTAAACAGCACAGTACAATTGATGCAAATATGTAGAGTGGAAAAGTTAGTTTGAAGGATCTGACGTCCATGTCACATGTGTTCTGGGGATTTTACTTCAGACCAGCTCTAGCTCATTAGCACACATATATAAAGTAATACATTAGGTGTGACAGCAGGACACATCTGGCTATGTTTCATCCAGAAAACCCAGGCAGTTTCTGGGCCCCAAGATTTTAATTATGATGGAAGAGAAGTAAGTGGATTCACCTCCAAATATTGCTCCTGATATAATCTAAAATGTTTTTGCTCTTTAAGCTGAGCATATTAGCTACTCTGTATGAGTAAAAGAATCTTAGATGATCAACACCCTTTTATCAATACACATGAAAGCACACCACACAACTCTCCTGAGCAATGGAAGTGTCACCTTAAGAAAATGTAAATCTGAGCCAAAGGTAAGTCTTATACTATTTTTCCAAACATTAATTGATGAAATTCTTCTATAAAATCCAGTTCAGACCAACAGATAAATGTCATCTCAACTCTAAGTTCATGCAGAGGAATTACTAAGCAATAAATACTTCATACATTTTCATCCCAAATATGCATTAAAGGAACTGAAATGCTGTAAATGCAATCCGAATGATTTGGGTCTCCTGCTGGTGGCTCCTCCTGGAAAGATCAAATATCGCATCTGGAGTTTTGCC
Organism: Bucco capensis; assembly: GCA_013396975.1. Classification (NCBI taxonomy): domain Eukaryota; kingdom Metazoa; phylum Chordata; class Aves; order Piciformes; family Bucconidae; genus Bucco; species Bucco capensis. The sequence goes on along the minus strand of VWZO01008845.1, from coordinate 55,250 downwards.
TGCAGCCAGCAGCTGGTACAGGGAGAATGTCCTACATAGGAGAAGTCACCACCACAGCCAACACTCAGACTGTTAGCAACTTGGAGAGCCCAGGGTCATTATTTAACAAGTATTTCTGTGACAGGAGATGTAAAGCTCTGGGTTTAATATAGTTCATCGTATTTCTCCTCTGTAAAACTAGCATTTTTCCCTATATATAGACAACATATGTAGAATGACAATAAACTGGACTACATATATGACAGTACCATTACAGAGCAGATCTCAAAACCCAGAACTACCAAAGTGAGGGAGACAATCTTATGTGCATATTTAAAAATATATGAGGCCATAAAACTGAAAGCCAGGTATTGCAGCTTAGTAACACTACAGAGTTATCTCCATATTTCAAGAGCAAAATACTGATGTGCTCATCATGCTATTTTTTGCACTACCATTTTTTTAAATGTGATACTGAATTTACTCTCTCATATTTCTTCATGAGTAAAGTATCTTGTGAAATATCTGTGAACACTTAAAATATCCCTTTGAATGGAGGGAGTCCTAACAATTTCAAGATATTTTCAGAAGATATTTTTCCCCACAACATACAAAATTATTAAAAAATAATAATACTAATATGCTTTCTAAAGGGTTAAACAGTTTATGTACTTTATTAGGAATCCATATTTTGTAAAAACCATTTACTTTCCTCAGAAATATGTGTGAGAAATTACTAGATGTCTGATCTTGCTGGATGTCCACAGAGTACTGCTTAAAATGGAAGCTATACATTTTCAGTCAATAATAAGCACAAAACCTGAGGCAGTAAAAATTCTTTCATCTGAAAATAACAGTTATTACAAAGTCAGTTGTTTCTTAAGGATTGAGAGGCATCATCTTGAGCCATAAATATTAAAATATGAAGACAGAAGCTCATTTATGTAAGCTGAAGTTGACAGTTTTTGTTAGACCATTCATTAGAAGGAAAAAAGAGCTAGGTACTAATGTGCAAAGTGATCTGTTTCAAGGCTGAAAAAAGTTAGGAAAGGATTGGAGCATGCATTTAAGGGAAAAGACAGATAGTCCTATTTGTCTGCAGAAGTTGTCAGTGTGCTCAACATTAACTACTTGCATTTGAAAGGGTTTCTTATTTTTATTTAGCTTCACATTGTACTTATGAACTGTTCTGATCTTACTGTTCATCATCACCATCCAATATTTTTCTTAATTAAATTTAGGCAGACACTCTAGTCTGAATTAAAATATAATTATCTTTGTAACACGAATGCACTACCTCCATGCTCTTCCTGTTACAGAATAAATACATAATAAAGGTAAGGAAAAGACTACATAGAACTTGATAAAATAATGACAGAAAAGAGGAAAATAAACCTAGCAGCCTAGGTTTCTTTTCCTATATAACAAGGGCAACGAGACGGGGGGGGGAAGCCAATACCTAAAATTTAGAGAAAAAGATCTTCTGTGCACTATGTGTAATTTATCTGTGGGCATATTGTCACGAAATGTCACCACTTGTACTGAAACCAAAAAGGACACTCTCTTATGTGAGTAGGTTCAGCAATCATCAGTTTATATTCCAGTGCTATTATATGGGTACAGATGGGTACAGTGCTGTTTATTGAACAGGACCATAACCACTCTTTGCACTGAAGGTGAAAGAGTCCCATAAATTAGAGTGCAGAGAATGTATTACTTGTGAGTAAATCACAGCCTTTTTTCCTAAACTTTTTGTTCTGGCCACTGTAATTATATGAATCTCTAGTGTGATCTAGAGTCTTTACTATCACTTCTAGCAAAGGTATTTCTTAGTCTAGATGAGTGGCAGCTCTTGACCATATGTTTGTCTTACAGTGTTTTGCAACCTTTTCTACAGCTAAATAATAGGAAGCTTAATAAGTCACTTACTTTTACATAGAGCTGCTGAAACTCCTCAAGGTTCAGTCTACCACTTGGACAGTCCTTTAGAAATCCTTTGTACCACTGTTTTAGCTCATGTTCATTGAACTCCGTGCTCTTCACCAGATCTTCCATCACCTCAGGGGCGAGCTTGCTATTCTGTTTCCCCATTGTGCCTTAAGAAGAAATAAATTAATACAATTAGCCAAGTTGATGTGAAAAATTTAAACTGGAGCTAGTGACAAAGCTCAAACGCATCACTTGCTTCATATTCACTGCTGCTTTTAGTCAAATGTTACTTTACAGATTTGCTACTGAACAGGAGACTAATCTATGCTTGAATATTAGAGGCTGAAAATAGTGAAAAATACAACAACTTTCATTTAGGAGTCTTAAGGCCTGGAGACACACTGCTAATTTGCTTCACTTTTTCTTTGAATTTGAGAAAAAAATTTCACAGATTCAGGGATGTCCACAGAATTACTCTTTGTCTTGAAAATCTCTTCTGGTACAACACCCACATTAACATCTACTCCTCACAGGTATAATAAGGCTGTGGACAGACAGGCTGGCAACATACAGCACTAGATGATCCACTGGGAGGAAGCAACACAAGAATCCCCACACTTCATCTCAAAAAATGATGAAAACCAAACTGGAAAAATAGATGTAATATATGTATATATACATATATACACACACATATACCTATATGTATATATTTACTGCATAGCTGATACACAACAGATTACTCATATTTCATCACTGTTAACTCTGGAGATATCCACTACATCTGTTACACACATTGTCTATACATACTTAAAAACATTAAACATAAAATATAGAGAAATACAAAATATGCACGTGTGTATAGATAAATACAGTAATTTCAGTACTACTCCTTTTGCCCTTTGAAGTATTGCCATATCCTTAATGTTTTACCAAAGATGTCCTTCAAGACATCTTTTGAGAAATCCTTTTCTTTAACTTTTTCCAATTCTACTGCAGTTCATTTCATGACAGGAGATGTCTTTCAGTTATTTTTTAATCAGATGACAGTACTTAACTTGTCCTGTACAGCACTGCAAAGAGATGAATAATTCTTTCCTGAGCCTAGCTTAGCATTTCCATTTTTATCTCCCAGTATAGCATCTGTCTCTAACTACAGCACCACACTGAATGCATTGATTTCTAGTCCATATCACCACACATTCCTGATATTAATCTAGTGCTTTTGGGATCTTCCCCTATTTTCAAGGGGAATTTTCTTTCTGCTCAGAAGGACATACTTTGCTGTGTTCCAACAAATGAATATAGATAAACTTCCTTTATGGGATCCTTCCTTGAGCAGGCACAAAGTTAACCATTCCTCCTGCTCTGTGTGTGGCCAACACATTCCCCTCGTACCACACTACCAGTGGCACCAGGTCTTTTCCTGAAACACCTCATGGCCCCCTCCCCTTTGGCCATGGTCCTCCCCAGTCTGTCCTCACACCCTCTCCCAACCCCCAGCCCATCAAGACAACCAGGGCTGGCAGCAAATCTCTTTGCCAAGACAGCACATAAATTGGCCAAATAAACATCCCCAACACTGAGAAGAAAGGTGTCTTTCATCAAAGCACCCAGCTAGTACAAAGTTGTGAAATTCGGTCATGGGAAAGTACATAATGCCACAACCCATCGGGCTAGAAACTTCAGCCAGAAATGTCTCAACGCCTTCAGGACACGGCTGTTAGACAAGCGTGCTGTGCTGTGCACAGATGTAACTGGAAGTGGGCCACCATTTCTTGGGGTGCTTCCAGCAAGCAGATCCTCCTTCCTCAGGCTTTGCACATCCTTCTTCTACAAACGCTGTAAGATGCCACAGTGCTTTCTTGCTTGAAGCTCTGCATCTTCTCTGAACTGTAAGAATCCTTTGCAAGAACTCACACAGCTGTAAATCAGGAGCAACACACTGCTTGCTCTAAACTTATTTTGCTGAGCTCCCATCCACACATTTTGGTAAACTCATAACAAAGAAGGGAGGGTTCAACCTTCCAGTTAATTGACATAGAACTAATTGTACATGCAGATGTCCAGAAATTAGCCGTTTTGACTAAACAACGCGTCTGCAATTTATAGCATTTAGAACAATTGCTCCAGCCTTATCTTTGAAGTCCCCATCTTTTCATGTATGCATTGACCTAATTTGGCATAAACTGAATTTAAATCCCATGGAGACTAAAGTATACTAATACAGTTATTTCTCTAGATCCAGCTCAGATGGCTTTTAAGTGAAATAATAGACTATTTTATTTGTTTTTATCTCTAAGGGGGCCTTTTTATTTCTTCTTTTTTTCTTTTTTCTCTTTTAAACTGTGTTACCCTTTGCAGTTATAAGGTGCTTTGCTTAAGACCCAGAGGACCCTTGAAGATTCTCAGCAATTACAGTAACTACCTTATGCATCTTCTGAATCTCTTAATTTAGCCAAGTGTGCTTTTACTTGACTCTCTTTGCTTAGATGCTTATTCCTATTAATATTTAACTCAATGATACTTAGATATAAAAAACCTCAATTTTTTGCCCATTTTCGATGGGCAAAGAATAGGTGGTTTTGACTGACAAATTTTCTGTAATAGCACCTTTTCTGTATTTATCATGTTAAGTTTTACAGCCCTTAGACCCTGTACCACACAGAAGTGGAAGCAGACAGAACTGTGAATTTCAGCATCATCTTCTGAAGTTAGCTATGTTGTTTTCAGTAGTGTGGATGTACCACTATAGAAAATAGAGCAGGTCTGCATGAATACATAAATAAAGAGCTGGACAAACATATCCACACAGAAGCTTTTCTATCATCAGATTGGAGAAACAAGACATTAGTTTTCTGCCTCTGTGATACAGGTCCCTAGTTTTGGTCAGCTGCTTGCTTTACCATAGGTTGTCCAGTAAGTCCCAAGTACCTTCCAACCATCCCTGATGTACGTCACCATATAATATCCTCCAGTAAATTAAAACCACAGCTGACATCTCGATAAACACTTTCAGAAACTATTTTTTCCACAGAACCAAACCAGTATTTGAGGAAGGTAAAATTTGGGACTGCTAGGTTCTCCAGTCTTATTTGCTACTCCAGTAGAGTACAGTGCATAATCTGCTGGGCTCTGTTTGAGACAACGGACCAAACAAGCTGACCAAGTTGGTCACAATGCCTTCTGGTAATTAGAGGCACTAATTCTTTCTTCTTGTTTGAAAGTTTCTTTTTTTAATGGAATTGAATTACAATCTGCAAGAAAGCTCAAGAGTCTCATATAATTATCAAATATAAACTCACACTTCTGTCTCTGGGAGATCTAGCTTATTTGGGACTAAAAACTCAAATACATAGATTATGTAGTTAATCATATCCTAACATCTTCTAGAGTTTCATTGAATCTCTTATTATTATTGAAAAAGTAAAATCGCCCATTAGCAATGAGTATGCCACTGCCAACACATTTAATTTTCTAAAATGAAAACTATTTTTAATTAACTTATAATCATGGTTTCTGAAACATGTTTTTTCCTTGTGAAAATCTATGAATATGCATTAGGAAATGACAGGAGAGAACAGCTGCACAATCACTAAGTTTTCAAGAGGACGAAAGGTCACTCTGCAAGAATTTGTTTAGCAAATTTTATTATTTTAAACTACAAATTTTCTTCCAACTTCCATGCTTCCAACCATGCAAACTGACTTCAAGGACTGTTATTCATCTTCTGTTGCATTTTCTGACTGACAAAAATCATGAAAGGGAAAAACCAACCAACCAACCAAAAAAAAACAAACAAAAAAGCAACAAGGGATGAGGTATGTGGGTGACACTTAGCATCAGTAAAGGTGTCACATCTGTTCCCACTGAGATTGCTCTTGCAGGAGAATACTTATTAATATTAACAAGGGCAACACAATCCAAATTAGAGATCAAGAAAAATCCTATAACTCTACTTTTGTATCACAAGTAGCAAGAGCAATGAAGGTTATGTTTAAAAACATCCTCTTGGCTCAAACACTGCAAAGGGACTATAAGCTACCCAGAGAAACAAGCTTTTCAGAAATACTTAGTATAGTGCTACGTTATAGTACTACTTCAGTATTTCATGAAGGAACACCTTAATTGCTACTTTTACAGGTCCATAGGAGGGTCAGATTTAAAAGATGGAATTTTATCAAACAACTGATCCACAACCTGAAGCAGTCTCTGCTCTGCCAGAAGCAGGCAGGGACAATCTGAGGATGCATTTGCCTGCTCTTTGCCTCACTGGACCTCAGGAGGGAAGCAGGAAAAGGCTGCAGCGGCAGCTGGAAGTTACTCTGAAATGACTCAGCAGCACGGCTTAGCAAACCGATTTTGTATGATTTACTGGGGGGTTTGGAGATAACGGGCATTAAATCACATGCAGGAAGAGGCAGACAGTTCCCTTAAAGACCACACCTGGTTGTAAACCAGTTTTCCTCCGTTTTTCTGTTTTTGTTGCTATCTTTCCTGCAACGCTATCACATGCCCCACACATGCCTGTGCTGTTTCAAAAGCTCTCCACTCTCCATATAATCATCATCCAAAACTCCTGGTCAATAGCAGTGTTTTTTCCTTGGACTATTTTACTGTAACCCCTGCACAGGTTTATCAGGTCTGTCTCTCCCACTTGGTTTGCCAGTACTAAACTGCCAGTGCAAACACAGTTTTAAAAACCAAAACTTTATTGAAGATCTAAGTTAAAAAAAAAATTAAAGTTCAATGCAAAATATAACTTACAGAAGCTTGTTTGCTGTTTAAGGATTTCAGAACACCTCCAAACAGTTATTAACACAGCTCCATTACCACCTGCTTCCTCTCTGCCTCCTCTCTGTTCCCCTTTGGCCTTCTCGGCAAGTGTTCAATGATTAAAGGGACCAAGTATGAACAAATATAACTCTGGCTGTTCCTAAGGAAGATTAACTGAGTTCTGCTGAAGATCTTGTATTTGTGCTGAAAAAGGATTCAAGTTCCTTTTAGAAGACAGCACCAACAATGTGCAATCATGTCCCTAAAAACCCAGTTCTCTGTCATTTTTCTTGCTTTCCTTAAAACCAGTTCTAAAAGAAGTAATTTTCAAGTTATATTAGCAGAAGTGTTGCCACCAGGTAGAGGGATGTGATCCTTCCCCTTTGCACAGCACTGGTGAAAGATATCTGGAGTGCCGGGTCCTGTACTGGGCTCCCAGTAGCAGATAGAGATGAACTTACTGGTCTAAGTCCAGCATAGGACCACAAAGGTGATGAAGGGACTGGAGCATGTCATACAAAGAAAGGTGTGAGACTGTTCAACCTGGAGAAGAGAAGGCTCAGGAGGTCTTACCAAAGTGTGTCTAAATACCCAACATGGGGAACAAAGATGACAGACCCATACTCCTTTCAGGGGTGCCACAGAGAGGCAAAAGGTAATGGGCACAAATTGAAATTCAGGAATTTGTCTGAATGTAAGAAAATGCCTTTGTACTATGCAGGTGATCACGCACTGGAATAGGTTACCAAGAAAAGTTGTGGAGTCTCCATCTTTGAACATACTCAAAATCCAAGTGGACACAGCTTTGAGCAATCATCGCTAACTGACCCTACTTCAGCAGAAGGCTGGAGTAGAGCATCCCTGGAGGCCCCCTCCAACCCTGGTGATTCTGTAAAACAGGGAGAAATGCAGCAATCGTAGCACCTAACTTTTGGCATCTGCAGTAGTTTTGTAGTTTCACTAGATTCCCTCCATGGGCAGCTGAGAGAAAAAGGGCTCATTCAAAGGATCATTTGGAGAAGATGTGCCGGTTTACTGTGGCCACTGACTCCAGGAGTGCAGGAAGATTTAGTCTTATGTCCCTGGGCACAGGCACCTAACCGAACAGGGCCACCCCAACTTATTTCAGTATATTTTGGCTGCTCTGACATTTGCCTGTGTTCACGCTCTTATTTTCCTAGTCATTCTCATGAGCTGAAGCGGGTAGTCAACCAATATCTCTGCAGCCTCATGGTGTCTGTGCGTTAAACAAGTTCCCTGGTACAGTGCATGTTTTTCTTGCTCTTCCTTGGCTCTGAGAAATGGGAACGAGTCTTGTGGACTATGCCAGAAGCAAATGACAACACTCACTTTGCCAGCTCAGCTGTGCTGGCAGGCATTCATTAGGTTGGAAGGAAAGCTGTGTTTCATCTCCACCCCTCTGCCCACTCCCAGCCCACAAGCTCCCACAGGAACGTGCTGACTCCTGGGGACTACATGTGAAATCCAGACATTGAGCAGGCAAGTGTTGTGGGTGTCTTTGCAATCTTTGACACAATACGGATCTGTAAAAAGGTACATTAAACGCTGTAGACTTCAACATACATATATATGTAGGGGTAACAAAACTCCAAACAATTAAATGTTGGGGAAAGTAGAGAACTTTGTCTATATTTTCATGTTATTTTTGAGCAGGCTGTTTATCAAATTTCCAGCTGTGTGCTGATAATAACCGTAACCCCTGACAACACCCAGCATTGTTCTTTTCTTCTTAGGCTACTTTTCACACTGCATTTTGTCCACTAATATCAGCATGAAGGATACATAGAAGCAGGATAGCAAGCCACACAGATGTTTCATTCTTTCAAATACACTTACTCCTTCACAGAAGAAGAGATGTGGAGACGAAGCCTCTTTCACACACAAAAACCAGCATGATCTCATACCCAAAGCTCCATGGAAATAAGTACCAAGGGAACTGCATGCGTGGAAAAGAAGAGAAATTTTCCCATCCAATCCATCAACAAAGGCTGTAACTGAAATGACCTTTTCCATCAGCAGTGCTTCAATGGCAGATGATACCAAACTGAGTGGTGCAGCTCATATGGTTGAGAGAGGGGATGCTATCCAGAGGGACCTTGACAGATTGGAGAGGTAGGCCCCTGTAAAACTCATGAAAGTCAACAAGACCAAGTACGAGGTCCTGCATCTGGGGAAGGATAATCCCCAGTATGAATACAAACTAGGGAATTAATGGATCAAGAGTAAACCTGTGAATGACTTGGGGGTACTGGTGGATAGAAAATTGGATATGAGCTAACAACGTGCATTTGCAGCCCAGAAAGCAGTGGGTATCAGGAGGATGGGGCCAGTCGTTTTTCTGTGATACCTAGTGACAGGACAAGAGGCAATGGGAAAAAACTAGCACACAGCAAGTTCCATCTTAACATGAGGAGGAATTTTTTTACTTTGAGGGTGGTGGAGCACTGGAATGGGCTGCCCAGGGAGGTGGTTGAGTCTCAATCTCTGAAGATACTCAAAACCCGACTAGATACCATCTTATGCAGCCTGCTTTAGGTTATCCTGCTCTTGCAGGGGGATTGAACTAGATGATCTCCAGAGGTCTCTTCCAACCCCTAACATTCTGTAGTTCTGTCCTGCCTCAAAAGAAACACGGTTAGCAGGTTGATGGAGGTGATTCAGTCCCTCTGTTCCGGTAAGATCCCATATGGAGTACTGTATCCAGCTCTGGAGTCCTCAGAACATAAAAGACATGGACCTGTCAGAGTGGGACCAGAGGAGGGCTACAGAAATGATCAGAAGGCTGGCACACCTCTCCTATTAGGAAAGACTGAGAGAGCCGAGATTGTTCAGCTCCAAGGAGAACTTATTGTGGCTTTTTGATATATAAGGAGGCTTATAAGAAAGCTGGAGAAAGACTTACAGTACTTAAACAGCACTTACCAGAAGGATGAAGAGAGTATTTTTACCAGGGGCTGTAGTGACAGCACAAGAGACAAGTTTTAAACTAAAAGAGCGTAGATTTATATTCAATATAATGAAGAAATTTTTTACAATAAAGGTAGTGAGACACTGGAGCTGTTTGCCCAGAGAAACTGTGGATGCTTTCTCCTTGGAAATGTTCAGGGTCAGGTTGGATGCAGCTCTGAGCAACCCGATCAAGTGAAAGATCTCTCTGCCTCTCCCTGGCAGAGGGATTGTAGTAGATGACCTTTAAAGGTCTCTTCCAATCCAAACCACTCTGATTCTTTGCTTCCTAGGCAACTTGTGAAGCACTTCCTTACATCAGCTGTCAACACAATTCTAAGCTATCTTGCATGAAATAGGGATGACCCTGATATCTGTCTATACCTTCCTTATCAGAACCACATTGGACAGGGAAAGCCCCTTTTTCCCCCATTATGTGCAAAAGATGAAGACATTTTGGAGGTTCTGGTTCTGTTTCATGATACCAGATATTAATATGCTAACAATATGTAAGTACTACATTACTATTAAACCTCTTGAAAAAGGAGTCAGTCAGCTTAGAAGGAACTAGTGAAGGCAGCAGTTGTCCTTCTTTCACTGTCGCTCCTGTAAGGCAGCTAACTGGATCCTCTTCTGTGACCAGCAGCCTTTACTTCATGACGGACACTGCATCATGTTGTGGCATCTGCAGCTCTCCAAAATCCCAACAGTCAAAGACTCCCTCACTTGACTGAGTCCCATCCCCGTACTCCTCTCCCAAAACCTATGGATCCAAACACACAACAGATCCATGCCTGAACTTTGCTAGCAAGAATAAGGGCTGCAAGAACCTGTAGGTGTGGAAGATGAGAGCAATCCACCTCCAGCTGTTTACACTGAAAAGAAAAGCCAGGCAAGGAACACTACCCCAGATATTGGCAGAGGTGCCAGTGGCAGAGAGTATCAGACATGGTGAATGCCAAATGGGGCTGGGTAATGCTGAGCACTGTGGACCTACTTTAGCAGATCCTGGTCTGAGTAGGGCCTTGCACTATACAGTCTTTGGGAGTTCCCTGCCAACCTGTGCAGTTCTCTGACTAAAGAAATGCACACATCCTGTCAGCAGTAATTTTGGGAGAAATTGATTATCAGGTATTCACATTAATATATTGTCCATCAGTGACTTCAGAAACATATTCCCCCCACTCAGATGCAAAACCCACTCTGAACTACCAGCTTTCTCCTTCACACAAAACTTAAGGCTCTATTCTGAGATTTTAACCACTTATGCTTTCCATCTGAAAATAATGGGAACTTCATCAGTAAAAATTAAGAAGAATGTGTGTATGTGTGTTTGCGTAGCAATATACTAAAGTTAAAAGCAGCCATAATTTGCTGCTGATAGCATAAACCTTAAACTAGGGGTGAAAAAAACAGGCTAGGTTCTGATTTATATTACACTACAGAAAAACTGGAATAAATCCAGTGATTGCAGATTACTTTACCAAAGATCAGATTCAGGCCTGCAATCTCTCTGTGTAAAAGTAATAGGGAAAAAAAGAGAGAGTAATGACATTAAGGAATGCAATTATCCAACTGAATTGAATAATAAATGGAGAAAAGAGGTTTAAGCAAAAGAAGAGAGATGTATTTTTAAATTTCATTTGAAATGAGATGGATATTCAATTAGATTCAAGCAATAAAAAAACATTTGAAAGGGTAAAAGCTGTGCAGAAGGATGCTCTAACAGAAAAACAACTGGTATGTAGGGCTTTTTTTCTCTAGGTGACTAGAAAGCAAAAATTGGATTTATGTCATTAGAAGTGTGGATTTGTTTTCTGTTGAGTCTAGAATAAAACAAAAAGGAGTTATCTACATTTTCAAAAAGAAAATCAAGGGCAATACCAGACTCATCAGCAGCTGCACTGTTGATATACCACTATGGGTCATAGTAGGGCTCTATTTAAAGTCTGATGCTGAACTTGACAGCTTCGGTATAAACTAACCTGCAGACATGGGGTCTGAAGTACGTTGCAGAGTCTCATTTTTGCCCCATCTTCTCATTGGGAAGCTGCTTACAACATGCCGTAGCTGGCTTTCCTCCTTTGTAAGAGGACATAGGAGGTGGTACATAAGTAGCATAAGCAACAACTTATTTGGGTTATTCAAAAAGACACAAGTGTTCTGACGAACCTCCAGGCTCTAACATTTACCTTCAGACTTTGAGAGACAGGGACAAAATCCCTCTTTTGCTTGCTTTTTCTCTCAGTCTCCTTTTAGATACAGGGAAAACAGTATTCATATTTCTAGAGAAAGCTTAGGCTCTAGATGATCAGTGGTCCTTAGGAAAATCTTCGCTTCCTCCTTAACTCCATTATTTGTCTTTGTTGCACAACATAACTCAAACTCACTTGGTTTAGTTGGCTTTTTTTTTCTTTTTTTCATGCCTGCTTCTTCTCTAACATTTCAACAGAATTTGATGACTTACACGCTCTAGAGAATTAAGTGATTAATTTTTGAAGAGAACAATATGCTTGTTAATGATAAGTGTCAGACAAACGCTTAAGTACATCTTTTGCTGTAGCTTCATTTTGCTATTGAACCAGCTTTTATCAACTGTGGTGATCAGTAAGTGAAAAGGAGGTGTGAATTGAGGAAGTAGCCTCATTTTTCAGAAGTGAAGTATTTTCTTCACCAGTCTATTCAATTTTGGCCTTGTAGGTAACAATCTTAAAATGCACGAAGAATATTTACTACACCTTTTTGTAATAATTCATATGCTGAGTATCATTCCAATTACTTGATCATCAAGAATGCTTCACCATCAGAGCCTTGGTTGCTGTGACAAGTTTGTTATATACCTTCTACCTAATATAACAGTTTTTTATTGTTTTCTCTGAGGTTTTACTCTGGAATATGGTTTTCCCATAGGTTTCCCTCATGAGATGCCCTGATATGTTCGCAGAGAAATCCGCAACCTCCTGGATGTCACTAGCTCAGAGTGGCCTCTAGAACAAGTTACATGTCAGCACTGATGATCAATTTCCAAACACTATATTTCAAAAAAGTAGCTTATACAACTTTAGATATTTCAGAGTTCTATCCGCTATTCAGTATTCCACCTTTTCTGGGATAGTTGTTCAAACATCTCTTTTTGGTAGGAGGAATAACAAGGCATGCCTGAACATTATAGTTTCTCTGAGTAGACTCCAGTCATCTTCTGGAACCATGAGAGAGCATCTAGGTAGACTGCAAACATCCATCTTGTTTTGTTGTGCCAAGCTATATCAACATTTCCTCTACCTGAGATACAAAATTTTTGTCCATTGGTAGAGACTAGTGTTAATTAAAATGCTGCTTTTCTTTGAGATAAACACTACTGATGGTTCATGGTTCGGGATAAGTTCATGCTTGACGATAAAGTCTTTTTAGACTTTAGCCATTGCCTTGACTGCATATACATATATGCATCAGGGGTTTTTTCTCATTTCTTGTTTATTTTTAAATAAATATTCATTTATTAAATTATAATTGCCTATAAAAAGTAATATATGCTTTCTCTCCATTTGTATTACAGCAGGTCTTCTAATTTGCTGTCAGTTTGTTTTATTGTTAGTTTGAAATGTCCTGTACTCTTTTGTTTTATATGTGCAAAGCCAAAATCTCTAAGTTTGCATGCTTACTAAGAGGTACATTTACTGCTAACCTTCCAGTCTCATTTTAATTTGTGTTTGAGTCCATCACATGCCTTTTTAGGAATGCATCTCTAACTCATAAGTCATCGGGCTTTACTTAATGGTACAAGCTTCATTCTTCATTTATATCCATATTCCTCATCACAGCTCTTAATACTGCCCTACTTTTCTGCAAAGGTGAATTAACCGCATCAAACACTAGCTGTTTAAAAAGTCAGTTGTTTTTGAGCCCTCTGCAGTCAATGGTGATGGCCAGAAATTTCAGAGTGATTCATCCCATGCACAGAGAGTGATGTTGGAAAGTGGCAAGATAAATGTATGCATGCTTGTTTTAAGACAGAATAAATCACCTTCTACAAGCATCTTTTTCTGCTGCTTGTAAATTTGCTTGGAACTGAAACTGGATTTCTAAATGCTTGAAGTGAAGCAAGAAAAATCCTACCTTGCTTATCAACAGTAGATAACCTAGAATCAAAATGCCATTCCTGATCTCACTAGGAAGTGCATAGATTAGCCAAGGTTGATTCTTATGTATCACAACTCTGTTATTCAGGTGTGATTAATGCCATTACATGTACAATATGCTAGTGTACCAAGTACAGCAGTCTCTCCTGAACTGCTATTTACTTCCATCAAAGCAGTGAAAAAAATAACTCTCTCCTACTTTTTTAACATTCCGCTTCCCTCCCCCCAATCCAATACAGTTTTATGTATCTGACAACGACGAAATACAATACTCTTTTATAAGAAATTTCACTCTGGCCATCTATATGCTATATTAAAGATTGGTCTTCTCCAACCCATTTCTAATATCCAACTCTATCCACCACAGCCTTTTTAGCAGCCTTGTCCAGCAGTGCAAGACACTATCTCATTGCTCTGGATTCAGAGGGAGAAGCGGGTATCGTGAGCGCTACATGGCCCTTCTCCAGTCTCTACTGGGATTAATGGCAGCGAGATCAGTGCCTAGATTGTTTTATCTCTGTTCCCAGCCCACAAAGCAGTGATATAGTCTCTTTTTCATCTTGTTCAGGCTTCTGAATCCTGTGATGACAACTATGACTGACAAAGGATGGAGTACACCTTGGAGTAGGGATATCAGCATATGGTCTATAAATAGTATTGTGATAACTAAGAGAAATATAAACTAACATATACAGATGCATTTTAAATCTTTTGCTTCCACTAAATTTCTGCATGAAAAAGGAACACTTAAAACTCTGGACTTAGTTTGCTTTTGCACACTGATCTATGATGGTTGAGTAATGAGCTGATTTCAACTGATCATTTTGACCTATGTGCTAAAAAAATACATTACCAAAAACCACATGACTATATTATGACAGATATTAACAGAAGTGGTTAGCAGGAAAGCAGATTACAGCTTTTTATTTTACTAAAAACCTTTCAAGTCAAAACTAAGTGTTTGCATCATTGTGGCTAGTGATCTATTGGTGCAACGCTTGCCCCAGATTCATTACAAACAAATCGTCAGAACTATCCCTTGTGACTGCTTCAGATGGAGCATGATTAAATGCAGAGGAAATACATTACTGAGAAGATGAATCATAATTCTGCAGAATGAAATCAATGGCTTTACACTTATGAGTTGGACATTGGGGGGGGTGTCAAGAATGTTACTCATCCAAACAAGTGAACAAGTGAATCATGTAAACAGCTTGAACAGGAAATATATACTTAGAATTTGACCTGTAGTAACACTAACTATCAAAGAAACACAGAAGAAAACCTGAAAATGTTTTTTTAAGGTAGAATTTTCAAATAAAAATTCTTTCATTGTACTGCTATGAAATTAATTTTTCCATTACTTTTGATTTGTAATAAATGCAATAATCTTACTTGCAGTGATTTGATGGCTCATTTGAAATAACATTTTAGTTCCTTCAATCTAGTTCTAAGCAGTTAGGTTGGTAACCATCTTACAGCTACGAGAGGAGGAGATGCTCTAGTATGCTCCATCAGTATGACTTAAGCCACTCAGGTCAAATCAGCTGCCTAGATACTGGGTGTCCCAGTTGGTCCTTGAGTTAGTATCTGCTAACTCCATGTGAACGTCTCAGGTACCTTAAGGCCTTTCAGATGGCACTAGACACCTCTGCTTAAGCAGCTGAATCAGATGAATGAGATCCTGCCCACCTAATTTAGACAGCTAACTTGAGCCTAACAAACCAGTTAAGCGCCAAAACACTCTGTTTTGGCAACAGAGGAAACCCATTACAGAGAAACCATGCTCACCTACCTTAATTCATGAAGCTTATATCTATAGGCTCTACGTCTGGAGTCCATGAAAAATGCCTACCCTCCCTTACTCCCTACTGATGCTAGGAGGAAAGCTTCGTTATGCACATGAAGATTAGGTGAGAAATAAGGTGTTTCTGATGTAGCTTAACACACTGAAGTTGATGTGCTACGCTGTGTTAACCAACAAGCTGAGATCCTTCCCATCTATTCATGCTAGCACACACACAACCAGCAAAGAGCGACATAGAGTGAGATGTCAACAGTGACAAAAGGAGGGCTGCTAAGCCCACCTGTTGTTTATGCCTGTCTATACACACCATCCCCCTTGCTATTTTATAGAATAATGCACAAGAGGTCTCAATCATAGTTGACCTCCAAGTCATTATTTTGTCTTGACTAGTATTCTTGATAGAAACTGGAGCAAAAAGGTCAAGGCTAGGATAGTGAAACTGAACTGGTCCCCCCCGGGATGAATTCGGAAGTATTCATTGCGCTTCCTCCTTGAGGAGTTTCACATTCCAGAGCTGCCAATCCAGTTTCTGTCATAGAGCACACAATTAATTAAAAACTTAAAAATGGCTTTAACGCAGATTGAGAACATGAGTTCTTCCATAGAGAGTATCTATGTTACACAGGCAAACCCCTCATCAAAAAAGCAATAATGCACCTAAACATTTCCTAGTATTTCCTCATTAATTAGCACACGCTAGTAATACTTCTATTTGAAATCAGGCTGAAAGATAATATAGATAATCTCACAAACCCTTCTTCCTGGAAAAATACAAGTATTTTTACAGATGACAGAACTCATAGCAAGGTTATATATTGAGAGGGGAAAAAAAATAAAAAAAAAAGAATGCACTCTGATATAAATATTGGTAGGAACTGTAAAATGAGCAAAAAGACAAAACAAAAGGAAAGTTGGCTGCCTCTGAGGAGACTCTATGTCCCTAGTACAGGAACCTCATTATTATTTCATGACCTTAATGGGAAACATCTAAGCCTTGTGTATGTCCTCCATAACAAAAAATTAATTACACACCCAAACCAGAAAATCTCAGATAAGCAGTAATTGAAAGCTGTTACTACTACTTCTAATTTTGACTTCATTTACACAGTACAGCACAACAGTTCTGAGAGACAGCAAGTTAAAACATACCACTCCTCTTAAGTCCCAAGTGTGAATCACAGCATATGATCTTTCTTTAAAAAGGTAAGTCAGAGGAAGGCAGGGAGAGGGAGAAAGCCTCTTGTGCTAATGTACTGAATAAATGTATCATTTCATATATTAAAATAATTGGAACAATTTCTTCCAACTGTTTTTCAACGAGACCTCTACTGGAATAATTTTTTATAACAACTGTTTTTTGTGGTTGTACTGATATACTTGCTCAGCTGCATCCATGGTTGGTTTTTTTTTTGGTGAAATAATAAAAGACATAAAAAAATGATAGTCTAAGCTTCAGTAGTATTTACTGAATAAAACTAATACTGAGGAAAGAGAAGGAAACACAGGAGACCTATACAACTTATCACACATTTGTAGTGCCACATCATTCATGAGAACTTCAGTGCTACAACCTGGGAAGGACAACATGCAAGGTACAGTCTACTGCTGCAACACATTTGATTTGGATATTTGTGCACATAGAATTCCTTCAGCAAAGCACATAGAAAGCTGTTACAAAGGAACAGCTCTGGGACAGGCTGCAGCAATACATTCAATAAAACAGAAAAAAGCAATGGTCATTCAGATAAAGATCTGAAAAAAACAACCAAAATGAAAGCCATAAAAACATTTAAATTATTATAATTATGAAATTAACCAAAAATACTGACTGAATTCCTTGAGTTTATCATCCACCAGGATGAAAAAATCAATAGAGGTTGCTAAACACAGACAAACTGACTCAGAAATCTTTCCAAAGGTCTCAAAATTGCAAATCTAAAATGTCAACCTGCAGTTCCATTAAATTGTCTAGGAAAAGAAAAATTTGTTCTGATTCACTGCCAACCCTCTGTTAGGTAAGGACTCCCTGGCAAAACTGCTTTAGAAAACCTAGCAATAAAAATACATTATTATAGGCAATGAATCTGGGGAACATGATACATAATTCTAATTCTCAAGGGGTAGGCTGTTTTTTTCCTAACTTAGGGCTGTCTGTCACTGAACTGTCCAAGGAGATAGTTGAGGCCAACACTACTGGGCTACAAAGGTGCTGGACAGAAACTGAAAAGTAATGATAAAAAGACAGTTCCAGTTGAAAACAAAGATGCACTTGCTGAGACAAACTTGAGGGTCTTGCCATTCAGGGAGTATCCTTCCAAGCTGATGAGCAATTGTTGGCATGAACAACTGTAACAGGCAAGAACAAACTGCCTGGACAGCATTCCCATGGCTGTGCCTTTCACAGTAGCTGCTGCTCCTACATGACAGGAGACAGCAGTGGATGAAATATTTTTATTCCCAACCATGATACTAAGCAGTTGCAACTGCATTGACAGCTACTCTGGACTATTTAAGTCCGTAGAATTTGGAAAGCTAGAAATATCAAACACTGCCTTCCTTGGCATTACCTCATGATTACTTCACTCATTGCTGGGGAATGTGGAGGTGAAAACATTTATGATAAAATGGTTGCTGTGTCTCTAATGATTCCAGAGTCTGGGATTGAGGCTGATATAATCTCTTTCATGTTTCTTACACTTCTGCAATAAGGTACACAAATTAAACTGCTGCTAAGAAAGAATAAAAGTATCCTGGTTGAGGAATAGAAAAATACCTTCGCTTTTTAGCAAATACCATATTCATCACTGAATTGCATCCACAGCTTTTTGAAGTACAAAAATGAACCACAAGTTTAGTGTATAACATCTACAATGTTAGATTGAAATCACCTGGCTTTTTAATGACAGGTATCTCTTTCTGGTATCTACACTAAGATAGTCATGTAAGCCAACAAAGACACAGTCATCTCCAGATAACAATTCAGCAAGTTGATCTAAGACCTTTCTCCTAGGATGGGATGAGTCATACTTTGGAGATGCTGTTCTCTCTCCATTGACTCTCCAGACTATCATGTCTAATAATCACTGATTAAATTAGCTTTCCTGAATTTGTCTGATCCCTTTTTGACCACATTTATATCTTGGTCTCCACAGCATCCTGTGGAAATCAGTTTCATAATTTAATTAAATGTTACACAATAATTTCATTGGTGACCCTATTGTACTGTGAGAAACAGTGACTATTTCTTATTGGCCTGCTCCTCATCAGTCATGATACAGCCAGACTGTGCCTAGCCTGTACTCCATGTTCCTAAACCAAGGTTACTCTCTTTTTCTAGAGTTCTTATGATTTTACTATCACACAAGTGACTATAATTACAGATAAGATACTCCACAGGTTTATATAAAAGAATATTTTTCTACTTCTGCCCTAGTATTTCCTAGCCATTTTAACCGTTTGTCATAAACTAGTGATTTCAGACATCTATCCTCAGTAATGCCCAGTTCCTCTCCTGATTTCTCCTAGTTAATCTATAGTCATCAATATATTTTGTACCACAGACATTACTGTTCTCTTACTGCCAACAAATTCAGCTGCCATTTTACCTTCCCAAGACTCAGTATTACATAACCATGCCGCAGCACCTCATAGTCAGATTTAAATCTGACTGTTAAGTATAATCTCAAATCATGTAAAAATTTTCTCACTTCACTTAGTTATCTCCACAAGGCATTTATGAATATATTTCATTTCTTCCCCACTCTCCTTAAAACATAAAAATGTGTGTTAACTGTTTCATGCCTACATAAGTACTAAAAATTACTTAGAAAATTTAAAACCAGAAAGAAGATGATAGAGCTGTTAGCTTCCTATGGTGTGACAGCAGAGGGGAAAAGTTAAAGGAAACAAAGGCTACAACTTAGGAGAAAGGCAAACAGTTGAATAAAATAAAATAAAATAAAATAATCAAAAAACATCCCCAAAACCCAGCATCAAGAAACAGAGTAATCTCAAAAGCTATTGCGGCACTGGCCAGGAGCTTGGAACAGTTAGTAAATCTAACCAGAAGATGCAATATAAAAACTGTTGGCTGCCAGAAGGCAAGGAAATATTTGAGCTGGTTATAGTTGTGGCATTTCTTTTCTTTCACATTTTTTTTTCCTAAATTACTTCAAAAAGACTCAGTATAAAGAGAACCTGTTACACGATACCCTCTGGAGCTGAACAAGACTGCAAATGATGGACTTTTGGCAGCAATACTTTTCAATCTTCAAAACAAAAGGGAATACAGGACAAAAAATATTCAGGAAATCTGCTTGTTTTTCATGGTGGAAAAAAATCCCTTCATCTTTCCTGACCAAGGCAGTCCTGTTACTAAGACCAAGCAAAAAGGGAGGGAAGTGAGTGTATGACAAGAAATAGATTCAGGGTTAAAGGATCAAAAATCTCTTTTCTTACTTACAAAAAAATGTATTATATTCTGTGAGAAAACATTTGTATCTTGGAATGGAAAAAATGTAAGCTTCAAGGCAGGTGGTGTAAGGAGCCAGATTTACAAGACACACCAGCACTTCTATGGGTCTGGGCTACTGGCTAATGTAGATGCTGTTATCTAATTGCCTTGGTTGCTTTCTATTCAATTATCCAAGGTGACGTTGATGAATGTTATCAACTGCCTCTCCGGCAGCTTGAGAGCTGTTATGAAATCTCACCAACCACCTAAATAGCTATGCAAATCTCATCTGAAGTATTTAGTTGCTGCATTCTCTGCTGAAAATGCAACTTAAACTCTGTCACCTCTCCTTCTAAGAATATGACACCAGCATACAAAGGAGGCCAGTCACTGAAAGTCACAATGCTAGCCTGTGCATCCATGCCTTGTTTTACTTGGTACTACTTCTTAGTATTTTGATGGTCCCCATTTCACACACACTTCCTCTGTGAAACATTCAGGTTCACATCTGATTCTTCATAAAAATAGCCAGGTATGTGAACAATCATATCATATTAAAATTAGTCCTGGGCAGCTGTGAGTGCCAAGCTGTGAGTGCACATTAACAGAGTGGGGTAAGGAACATGCCTGGATAGCCCAGGTAAATTACTGTCTATAACATTGCTGAGAAACACTGACACTTATATACACATGCAATAAATATAGGCTAATCTGGTTTTATTATGCAGACATGCTTAGCATTGTACACAGTATTACCAAGGCCCTACTGTCAGACAGTTAGGTAACAGCAAATTGATTGTGAATCTCGGCCTCAAGTTGTCCCTCTTCTTCTTTGTCCAATCAGTACTTTCAGCTCCTGGGCAGCATGCTTGCCAAGCCAGTCTCTGCAAATCTGTACCAGCTCATCCTGACTCTTGCTCCCGCTTTCCTTCCCTTCTTACTTTCTTCTTGGCTCTTATTCCTTACCTAACACAATTCGTATTACTTCCGGTGTTTTACTTGCACTTTTTGGCTTTTCATCACCAAAAGCAGTGAGACCAGCTATGTTCATAGCATGCAAGGTACATGTGTGAGGGGAAAAAAAAAAAAGAGGTAGGCTTGCTCAAGCTGCAGAGGAATTCTTCTGGGCAACATCTTATTGACGTTTAAACAATCCCAGCATCTTCAGGCACAAAGATAACAAAGCCCCTCCCAAAGAGTGAAGAGGAATGGATGTAAAGGCTGTCAGCAGGGCTGTCAGTGTTTTACAGTGGCAGCCGTTAAACAGGAGAAACTAGCAGCAAGCCTCAGCATGTTTAAATGATGTTGCACACTGTACAGTATATGAGAGTATTTTATGTTAAAAAACAGTTTGTAAAACTAAGTGGATTATGCAGCTTATAATTACGTTGTGTAAAGCTTAAACAACCCAAGGCAGCCATCTGAGAAACACCATGATTCACAGGTGTGAGATGCAGATGCAGGGAGGCAAGACTGATACAAATGTTTCTCTCACATGTGGACAAATGCACAGTGTTTGTACATGTTCTCCTCTGGCTACCCAAAATCACAGGTCAGTCACTGGAGAAGAAAACGCTCCTGGAGAAGAGCTGTCTTTGGGCAAGAAGAACAAAAGAACCAGCTATGTTCATTAGCGTAATGGCAAGCGAGACATAGCACCTTTTCAGATCCTTAAGGGTCCTGGTGAATCTAAGCACCGAAAAAGTGGATAGGAGGAAGAAATGTGGAGGGAGTTTATATCCCTAAAGAAGAGATTAATTTTGATATCCTTAGGTAGAAAAGAGAATTCAAACTATCAAAGAGATGAGTTGTTATTTTTTTTTCTACATGTTATTCTTTATTCCTTCTTCTCACCCCTACAAAGCAGCATTGAATGAACCTATTTGTTTGACACTTGTAAGCAGGGAAGCAGAGATCACTGTTCACTCAGCTCCTAGGATTCTAGGTGGAGACTTCAACTGCTTTTGTTTGACCGCTTTTACAAGAACAAATGCAGAAATGAACCTGACTCTTGCTGCTGCCAGTCTGCCCCTGATAAAACAGAAATAAAATTAGGGTCAGAGATATCACTTGCATTTGTATCTCTTTTAAAAATTTGCTATACTTCTCAAAATCACCTTTTAGAACATCTAGGAAAAACCTTTTTAAAGGTTAAGAAGAATAAGCTATTTGTTCCTCTGCTCTTCTTGCCATATAGATCTGTTGCCAAAAAAACCAAAAAGACAACAAGGAAAAGAAAGAATCTTAAATCTTACAGGCATGGGAAAGCCCTGAGGAACCGCAATCCCCTCAAAAAACAAACAACCACTCTTGAATTTTCCATTAAACTACTGCCTACCACCAAATAAAGCCACTCAACAGTGTGATCATTCTTTGCTGATGTCATACTTCCACCCTATTCCAGTATCTGTGCTCCAGATTTTCTTAGAAATATAGTTTTTCCTAACTTGAAAGGAGCTAGGTTGATTTATGACTTCAAGAACCTGGCCAGAATCAAGAAGGACATCAGACCACCCATCTGTGATTTAATCTGTTCCGTCAAAAAACTGAATGAATTTTTTTATTATTATTAATGATGACAGTAAAATAACAACACTCAGTCACAACTTTAAAAACTTTTATATGACCAAGGACAACAGAAATCTGTGCAACTGTACTATTAATGCCAAACTATTTGAAATTACTGCAAATAAAACCAAGACAACACTCTTTTCCTCTAACACAGCATCCACAAATTATGCACAAAATAATAACAAGGAAATTATTATATAGTCAGTAGCAGGGAACTTGATTAATACAGGTTATATCTACCTGGGTGGTAGCCATTACAATTTGGACATCTAGTCTAAACTAGGCTCCAATGTGCAATGGAGAGAAATACGCACTCAATTCACCAAAAGGCAATTCATCCTATGCTAAAAGTATATATATATATACAAGGTAAGTGAGATTAATTGCTCTCTGGAGATGCCTATTCTTGTTTGACTAATGAAAGCCCACACAATTAGTTTAGACTAAACATTTAATTTCCAGATAGCTAGAATGGCATGAAAAAAATTCCGCCCTGTGAGCTCAGACTGAGCTAACTATCCCAGTTCAGGGACAACTGAAGAGCCTATAGCCAAACTGTACTTCAATCCTTGTGACCCAAACTTAGGTACTACCTGGCTGGCAAAGTCCAGTGAGGATGTAGTGAATCTTGGCTGAACTCATGGGACAAAACACCAGCTCAGTGTTAGACCAGTCCATGCACAGACTCTTTCCAAGAAATTGTCTTTCTGCCAATACAGCTTTTTACCAAACTGTTTCAAATAGCTCATTTTGGAGTCCAGATTTACTAACAAAAATCATACAGCTTTATGTTATCAAGTTTCTCTGGCCCTTATATGGCCATTGTCATAAATTCATTCAGATTATGAGGCTTAGATGAATTAGGGAGTTGCTGACACTTCCATAGGGAATGGCTTAGTATCAGTTGGCTCTAGTCAAGAAAGAACAGAAGCATTTCTACAGTATTATATCTCTATAATTCTATAAACTCATTTTGTATGAATGTATCAGTAAAATAACATCTATCTGGACTTACATTAAAAATTAGTTGTAACATCTCCACCACCTCTACAATGCTTAGTTTCAGACACTCAGAGGTAGGTAGATATCCTCTAAGTCCTACTTCTCCAAACTGCACAGGTCATTTTGACATTTTAAGAGGACTAAGTTACTAAGCATCTAAGCACAGTGTAAATTAATTAAATAGGTTGAAGCAAATTCAATGACACCTAGGGATCCCTGTTCAGACACCACGTAACTGTCTTTTCTCCCAGGTCTCATCATGTTTTTCTCTAGATACCTGTTTTCCTTAAAGAATCACCCTTAGAATGCAGAAATGGCATGCAGTTGTTGTTAAGCTAGCCTTAGCTAAGCTGCTTTGATTTGCTTTCAACTATGACACATACTTACTTTGTCCTTGCTTTTGCTCTCTAAAGCAGTTTATAAAACTTGAAAAAAAGGACTGCTTTGTATCATATGGAAAATAGCTGTGCTGTAAGGAACAATACCAAGGCTGAAAAGCCTAAAATTAGACCTGTAAGCTTTGCTTTCATTGGCAGTGATGTGAGTGCATTCATACTGTCCCAATCCTACATTCTACCTCTTCTGTTCTTGCAAAATAAATTACATTCTGAACAACACTGAAGTTCAAAATGAGCAAATCCCTCTGATTCAGTGGTAGATTGACTTTGGTGATCAGCTATTTTGATCACATTCACCTTTAGGCTTTAATAAGAAATCACAAGATCAACTTCCTTTCAAAAGCAACAGCAAAGGAAAAGCATTTGCAGAACAAAAACCGAACATCTCTGAAAGGGATCCTGGAATAATCCTGTAATTTCTAGGTTGCTTTAATTTTTCCCTCCTAATAAAACTCAAACACAAACCTAATAGCTGTATTTTTTCTATACTGAAAGTAAACTAGTGAGGAGATATGCGCTATATAAAGTAGCTAGTTCTGAGCAACATGGGACTAGCAGGGATAATTTAGTCATACAGATTAGTATCTATGATTATACCCATTCTGTACACCCATTCACAGAATCAGAGAATGTTAGGGGTTAGAAGCGACCTCTGGAGATCATCTAGTTCCTACACTGCCATTGTAGTCAACTGGTGGAATAAATGAGAGCAAAATATATCCAAAATGTTAAACCTCATGGATTTTCAAATGAAAAAAGCCACAGAGAGGCTGAAGTGAAACCAATGCTAGCTACTGCCTTAATGCCAAGCTGTTGCTAGTGTAGTGTTTATTTTGAGTGTCTCCTTGTGGAATTTCAGGATAAAGTATGAGACTGGCAGTGAGCCTGAAGGGGGTATCATCAGAGCAGTTCAATTTCAACAGACTATCAAGATGAACTGTTGGGAGTTATTTTACAGGTTTATGGCTATAGCTCACTCTGAAGCACAGTGCTATTAATCTTTGTAGAACACTATGATATAAATAGCAAAACTACATCCACCACCTAGATACCCACAGTATGCTCTGACAGAGCACTTTTCAGATAACTAAACACCAGTAAATATGCCACAAATGCTATACATGAGTTAGGATATCAGATACAGTAATACAACAGATATTTATCTATCAAAAACTGCTGATGTTTTTGGATCTCTAATGTAGCACTAGAATTCACAGCCTTAAACATTGAACCAGAAGGTGATTTTCTGTCAAAAAACAGAATGCAATTAAAGCGAACAAGGAGCAAAACAGTTTTTTGGAGCTAGGACCAGGGGAAGTCTAGACCAAACTGGTCCTGATCTGCATTCAGGGTTTCCCACTGGAAAATCTGTGGCCATAAAAAGTAATGTTTTCAGAGTAAGACAAAGAGCAGCCAGAGAATGCTGTTTATTTAATCACAAAGATTCTGTCAGGATTTCCTAATGTTTCCTACACCCTGAAACTGTGTGGGCTGTCCTTCAAGCTTCAAGTACCTAAGCAGCAAGCTCCACTGGTCACATGGTGGCATTTCAGACAACATTGAGCTTTTTGAGAAAAAACTGAGGCTGGTTGCTTCACTGAGACAAAATGGAGATATCCAGCACCAACCACCTCATGAGCAGGCTGTCACAGCATGGAAACCCTGAGAAAGGTAAACACATATTTCTCAGGACAGAGAACTTTTGTCCTATTTCCAGTCTCAGGATGAGGTAGTTTCTTCCAGTGACAACCTTTCTTTTGTGCCTGATTAAGTCAGGTAATTACCTCCTGGACTTTCTGGGTAGGAACACAATGTGCAGTAAGTCCATTTATGGAGATGTGGTTTCAGCTTCACGCTTAGCTTTCTATTCTTACATATAGAAAGTTCCTTTTACTGTCTTGATAACTGCCGTCTTTCAAGTTTCTGTAATTCTTTCAAAGTCTTCTAATGATTCAATCACTATGGACATGTCTATACTTGAGTTTTGGTTCAGACTAAAATCAGTACTGGATATGAACTACAAATGGTATTCCTGAGAAATTCAACATAGTAGCACTCCTAACCCTTTCGTATTCTTCAGAAAAGCATCTCACTATCATAGCTATGTTTCCAGAGAATAACAGTTCTCTAGACTAAATGTATCTATACATATAACTATTTTGAAATGGCTTTTCCCAAAGAATGTCAGGAATAGGGGAGCTCCTCTTTGCTGTTCACTCACTACATAAATATCATCTCTCATTCTACATAGAAGCTATATCGACCTAGATACTTACAGAAAGAAATTTTATTTATTATTTATTATAAAAGATAATTAATAGTAGAATTGATACTATTATGGGATTTTATCAGAAGAGCACTTGAAGGAGAATTACTATATAAAAATAATCAAAATTGTTGATGATTCTACAGTAAGTTGTAGAGCCCTTTTTAAAATATTTAAATTAAATTAAATTTTAAATAAATTAAATCTATTTTAAAAGATTCCCCACAGATCCACAGATCCCCACACAAGCTATGCACACTGTTGCTGAATACTTTATAAACTTTATATACTCCATACTATATCATATAGAAATTCTGCAGAGAGGTGAAAGGTAGCTTTTCAAATTTCTTCATGAGTAATGTAGACAAAAGTGAGTTATGCTCTTCTGGAGACAACTGACAGAGCAGAGATTATGGCAGAATATCCTGAGTCTGTATGTGAAATAGCTGAGTAAGAAACTTTCCCTCAAAGCTTCACACAGACCTTGGGGAAATGTGAGGTTAAACTTGTGACCTGGGCATAACTGATGTGGGATGTTTATTTCTTAGGAAAAGTAGGCTACCATTCATGCTGTCCACGGTGTCTCTGGTTCTTTATTCACCTGGAGTGTCTTCCTGGTAGGTGCCAGCTCTCATTAAACTGGCAAGTGCTCAGGCAAGCTGTGCACTGGACTGCTGAAGTACTTGTCCCTGGGATAGCTCTCCCCAACCTGCCTAAAGTAGAGACCTCGTGATGGCAGGCTGTGCCCACACCAGACACAGCAGCAAGACTCTGGCAACATTCTCTGTGCCCTGCTCCACACCATCCATTCCCTAGCCACGGAAGTACTTTACACCAAAGCAGTCTAGACATGAGCTAATATATATACCACACAGATGCACAGGAGATTATTACAGGACTATTACCAGAAGAAGCCATCTGATAAACTTCAGAGAAAAAAATCAGACAGGTTGAGTAATCCTCTGGAGTCTCATTCTCTGGAGATATTCAAAACCTGCCTGGATGTGACCTGCTGTAGCCTGCTTTAGGTGACCCTGCTTTATCAGGGATTGAACTAGATGATCTCCACAAGTCTCTTTCAGCTTCTACTATTCTGTGATTCATGCTAGTGAATATACTCCTATCATGTCTTTTTTGAATAGCTACTTCGTCTGCTCACCGCAGAATGGGCTGCTTGCTGCTTCCCACCAACCAGATTGTGCCTTTCCACTACATAAGCCTTGTTTTTCTTTTGGCTGAGTGGAAGACAGATTTGGAGAAATCTTTGAAGAAATGGCAGAATGCAGGGAGCTGCTTCGCCTCCTTAGTAATGGATGATAACCAGGAAAAGAAGCAGGATGAGCAGTTTCCTCCCTCCTTCATCTGCCCTGGGAACAAGTAAAACCACAGTGACACGTTAAGGCATGTGCTGTCAAAAGTGACTCAGAAACAAAAATAAGTGAAATATCAAGTAACTGAGACCTTTCAGCTAGGAATGGGATGTAGGGCTCTTCCAGCCAAAGCAAAGCCCCACTACAGATAAACTATATATTTTTAATTTAGAGTAAAAAAGTCCACTGAATGGTTTGAAGTTACCAGAACAGAATAAAACTGGCAAGCTCTTTTGCTGAAAAACAACCAGGCTGTGGAGTTCTGCTTTCAGAACACACACCTAAGCTGAAAAGTTTGATGTAGGAGCTCGTGAGTCTTACTATGCTGAAAAAAATAGTACAACTGACTCCTATATATAGCAGATTTCAATCTTTTGTCTTCTGTAACATGGACTTTGCTGACAGCAATTAATAACAACTTAATGGAGCCTGATGAAGTTGAATTGGCTTGTATGATTGGTGCTCAAATGACTCCACTTCTAGATATTTTGCCATAGTAATAAATGAAAAGTAATGATCACCCACAGCTAAAGAAACAGAGATTTTCCAGAGGAAAACCACGGAACACACAACTTCTGGACAACTACACATGAAATATGTATTTTTCATTTCCTTCTGTTCTTGTACTTTTTAGAAAACTATTTGTATCAGGTCTTAGTCTTTACATTGTCACACCCATTTGCCTTTGAAACAAGCATGAACAGGTAATAACAACCTCCTGCCAACTTTTAGTGAAGTGATAAATCTCAGGCATAACCCATAGATTAGCAGAAAGTAACTGGTTATGCCTGTTTACTGCACTATACTGAGAAATCTTCACATTCCAGTTTATTCACAGTCAAACTGATTTATAGGTAATGCTTCACAGGTCCAAGGGGAAAAGCCACAAAGCGTGGCTAAAATGGAATTCAGCTATATACTCTGAGAGAGCTCTACCATTTTATAGTCTACCATAAAGCATACAGCTGAGTAGGGATCAGTTGCGTGCTTCTTTCTAAAGGATAACTTCAAATTCAAATGAGAAACTGATCTGAGACTATTTTTTCATAGCACTTTGACAACCGTGCATGCATGAACAACTTTCATATGTGTAGTAGAGTCCTGACACCTGCATTTTATTATGCAAAAACCCAAGAAATAAAAATATGTTAAGTACTATGGTTAAACTAATAATTAAAACCGATGTAATAATTGTATATAAATTGAATATATTGATGTAATTAATCCAGAGTAATTAAAACTCAAAGATAATGGAGACATGCATCTTCTCATTATCTACTTAAAGAGCCCAACCTGTGCTCTGCAGCCCACTTCCTCATTAGCTCTAGTCCAAGTGGATCATTGTTATCACAACACTACCTGACAGAGTTATCAGCAGTAAAACCATAGGAACCTGGAAGAGATTTAAATACCTGCTTATTTCCATTTTATAAATATTCAAAAGTGGCCTAATGATTTAAATTTAAGGTACTTTCAGTTAATACTGTTATTTTGGTTTTAGTTCATCAACTACGCACAAGCACTTGCTTCTGTAGGAATATATAAGCATAGCCAATGTTTCTAAATTGCACTTTTTAGCTTCATACCAAATACCTCAGAGATCCAAGAGGAAAAGCAAGCCTCAGGAACAGGCCACAGGCATACAACAATAACAACTCTGTATTGGTCCTATCACTCCATGGCAGGATGATTACTCAATGATTTTAATCTGATATAATCTACTTCTGCTGCCAAAAAGAATTACACCCTCCAAAGAAAACGTTTCTCATTTTTGGAAACAACTCCTTGCCTAAAATCTTGTGTATAACCTATAACCTAGGATTTGTATGGTGTGCTGGTTTTGGCTTGGTTTTGTTTTTTCTTCATAGTAGCTAGTATGGGGTTATGTTTTGGATTTGTGCTGAAAACATTGTGGCTAATACAGGCATTTTGTTGTTATTGTTGAGCAGTGCTTACACAGAGTCAAAACCTTTTCTGCTTCTCTCACCACCTCACCAGTGAATAGGCTGAGGGTACACAGGAAGCTGGGTGGGGACACACACCTGGGACAGCTGAACCCACCTAACCAAAGAGATAGTCTATGTCATCATGTTTGGCATACAAAGCTGGGGAAAGAAGAAGGGGGTAAAGGGGAATGTTGACCAAGTGACCATCATATGTGATGGAAATTTGCTTTCCTGGATATGCATGCATGGCTTTTGCTTTACCTATTGAACTGTCTTTATCTCAAACCCCAATTTTTCTCACTTTTACCCTTCCAGGTCTCTCCCACATCTCACTGGGGGGGAGTAAGCGAGTGGCTGTGTGGGCTGAGCTGCCTACTGGGGTTAAACCATGACGAATGGCCATATGCAAGGCAGAATAAGAAAAAAATGGCCATGATCCTTCACCCAGAAAAGAGAAAAAAGGTCATTTGCGTGAGCCAAACCACAAAGGAATAGGTGGTAATAGGGAAGCAAGGTAAGAGGGAAGGCATCCCCTTCTAGCATATGCATGTGATTCCAGAAACATTGGGTTGGACTGGATGGAAAGCTCAGCTCAAGCTGTTGTCACCACTCATCCTCCTGCTGTCAGGAATGTAGATCACCTGGTGCTGGGGTAATCAGATGTCACATTTTACTTGGGACAGACTAGTGTCATGCCAAAGTTTACACAAATGCTTAATGTTTTTCCACCTTTTTCCGCTAGAAATAGGGGTTTTGAGGTGTTGCTCAATGTCTTTCAAATAAGCAGTGCAAACTCAGTTCATCTCAAGAAAATGAACTTCACTATAGCTTTGTGATCAAGGTCAAGTAGGTAAAACATCATCTACTATTCACTATGAGAATCAGGTTCTTGGATTCCATCTTCTGCTTTGCCACCAGTTTTCTAGAAGCTCTTGGACAAGTCACGTTGCTGCCTTCTGCTTCATCATATAATACAACGTGAATGAAATCGTGTCAAATTCTATAACTTGGCCAATACTGTAGGTGTCATATCCCATTCAAAATTAACATCAGTGGTGAAAAACTACAGGACACACAAAACCAAATGCAAAACAATAAGCAACT
The DNA here is from genome assembly GCA_013396975.1 of Bucco capensis. Lineage (NCBI taxonomy): Eukaryota > Metazoa > Chordata > Aves > Piciformes > Bucconidae > Bucco > Bucco capensis. The sequence goes on along the minus strand of VWZO01008845.1, from coordinate 24,543 downwards.
TGTCTTTTTAAACACTTCAAAAATCAGGGCCCTAAACTAACAGATTTTTACTGCAGAAAAGCAGGATTTTTAAAAGCAGCAGTTCAGTCATAAGATCAATGAATCATATGATGAGAAAACACATAAACTCTTATGCAAATCCTTTAGATTGTATTTTCAATCCTTCTCCCCACTTAGTTTGGTGTCCCAAATGCCTCCAGACGAGCAAGCTCCCCTGCCCCCATACAGAACTCACTGCCAGATGGAGCCTGCACTGGGCTGTTTCTCTGGTCAAAGCACCTAACTCGGAAGCTTTTGCCCCAGTACAGCTCTCATACAGCTCTGTTATCATAACATCTGAAGAAGCAGTTCAGAAAAAAGCAGCAAGAATTCAGCAGCAGCTGAATTTTTCATGCAACATTCTAGGCTTCAGGCAGAGTGTCTGGAAAAGCTGCCCAGCAGAAAAGGACCTAGGAATGTTGGTCAACAGCACATGAAGATGAGCCAGCAGTGTGCCCAGGTGGCCAAGGACAACAGCATCCTGGCTTGGCCAGCATGACTGGGGAAGTGACTGTCCCCCTGTATTCAGCCCTGGTGAGAATACACCTCAAATCCTGGGTTCAGTTTTGGGCCCCTCTCTCCAAGGACAGTGAGCTACTGCAGTGTGTCCAAAGAAGGGCAACAAAGCTGGTGAGGGGTCTAGAGCACAAATGTTATGATGAGCAGCTAAGGGAGCTGAGGTTGTTTAGTCTGGAGGAGGCTCAGGGATAACTTTCCCATTCTCTGCAACTCCTGAAAGGAGGTTGTAGCAACATGGCGCTCAGTTTGTTCTCCCAGATAACAAGTGATAGAACAAGATGAAATGGCTTCAAGTTGCACCAAAGAAGGTTAAGATTGGATATTAGGAAGAATTTCTTCACCAAGAGGGTTATCAGGCACTGGAACCGGCTACCCATGGATGTGGTGGAATAACCATCAATGGAAGCATTCAGAAAACATGTAGATGTGGTGCTTGGGGACATGGTCTAGTGGTGAGCATGGTAGTGTTGGGAGGATGGTTGGACTCGATGATCTCAGTGGCCTTTTTCAGCCATAATGATTCTATGATTAAATTCAATGTTTCCTGGAAATTCAAATTTTCCCTGCAACATTTTCTCAGAACACCTAAAAAATTGTGAAAAGTGGTAAATCTATCAGTAGTTTTCTAATTAATCACTCCTTTTGTGAGAGGGTCTCCCTTCTCAGTCTTTCCTAGATGCTGACACCTTTGCATTTTGCTATCTTCAAATGCTATCCTACTCCTTTTCCTCACTTCCCCCTTCCTTTTTGATTCATGTAAAATGTCCTCATAGATTTGATCCTGCCTACATCCCTGACATGATTCATGATCACACCTTTTCCTTCTGCCCAAGTTTCATCTCCTTTAGGCTATGAGCTTGCTGAATGCTTACACCTACAATTCTAGACAACTCTGTTCAAACCAACAGATTTTCCCATGTATTTAAATCTAATTACTCCCAGAAGTGTTTTGGTGGTTCAAGATGTGCTTTGCACTATTCAAATCCATTCTTTGATCCAGTTTTTCCAATAGCCATCTGACAGATAAGCTCACAGAACGAGTCCTTATATTTGTATGACCTTGGACTTTGGCCCAGCTACTTCAGGATAGGATTGATTCAGAGAAGAAATTACCACTTCACATTCAACTCTATGGGAATTTTCAATAATGAAGCACCATCAAGTCACCCTTCCATTTGCTTCTAAATATTTTCGGATGTCTGTGCTTTTCAACACTTCTGTTAGTGCCACTGCTCACTGATGGCATACATTTATTTTCACTGCAAAATTACATCTAAGTCAATTCTACTGTAATTTGAATTTTTGCAACACCTTGCAATTTATACGGAAGAAAGTGGAATTTTCAAAACATCTTTCTGTCTTAGCTGACTAGGGAATGCAGAACACCCATTAAAACTCAAGCCATAGTTAGACATTTTCCACATCTTTAAAGCACATGAAGTTGCAGGATATTTTTTTGTTTTATTTTATATTGACGATCTGTATTTCACCAACATCAAAACAGCAGTGCAAAGTAATGATAGGATTGTTTGATACTGAAATACAAACTACTTTATTATTTTATATTTACCATGGATTTCTCATGCAACAATTCATAATCTTGTTAAATTGTTTTCATTTATTTATAGTTGCATATTATGAAAAAAAACCCTACATTCACTGTAATAAATAAAATAAAATATTTGAAGGAAGTACTAATCTAATGTATCTCACAAGTAATAGCAATTAACTAGCAAACAGTTCTCTAGTTCATTCTTGTCTAAAGAAAGTAAACTGCTTTGTGACAGCAGAACTGACATTAATAGATTTTGTTTAGCTAATTAACTACATAGATATATTGTTATAGAAGTGTTGTCTATAAGTGACATACATACCGATAGGAGGACCACTGATAACAGTATGTATAAATAAAAAATGCTGAGTATGATATGCTAAATTATTGTTAAGTCTTCTGTGTCCTATATCACATCTTCCTCCTCTGACATTACATAACTATGAAAAAAACCAACCAACAACAACAATAAAAAAACAAATAAATCCAAAGGCAGTGTCCCTACTACACAGATTTACAAGAAGCTATATCTTGAGTTAGGAGTTAGGGGACTGAATAGAGTGACTCAACAGACAAAGCAGACAGACACCCAGAAAAAACACAGCTGTATTCAACATACGTTCACATTGTACTGTGACTTCTTACAGGCTTCTCTTTGAAAATAAGAGTCCAGCAATATTTGTATTCAAACACACCTGTTCAGAACGTGTTCTGCGATGTATCTACACTGAAGCTCCTGCCATTGGCACAGAGCATGTGCCTGAACCAGCTTTTAACTTGCTTTCTTTTAAGTGGCTTTGCCACTGCAAACAGCCCCACTGGGGCAAAGCAGAACGTGGTGTAGGCTGCATAACCTGCTCAAGGGCAGAACGACGGCTTGACTACATAAGCCATGCTAAGCACTGTACTGCAGTGTCTGGCTTGCTGCAGGTTCATCATAAATTTGGTTTAGGGCTAGTTCGAGTATGTCAGCATACTTCATTCACAACCTGCAGAATAAATGCATCCTAATTAGCTGTGCAGGAGATGGACTTAGTCGCTGCTATTAGATGTGGACTGGTTCAAAGTCACTCCATGAAATCCTTGAACATGCACCTCATCTTTCTGCACAGCTTGTAGTTACAGTATCTCTTATATGTTGTTAAAATTTTAATAAAAACATTTACCCTCATAGCACTGTACATACATCTGCACTTCCTCAAACATACATAAAGGCCAGGACTTTGTTTTATAAAGCTTACAGTTTAAAAAACAAAAAAAACCCCCACAGTTAAAATGCAAGAGGAAGGAGGCATCCACCATAGTGAAACATGCACAGCCAAGTATCCTTAAAGAGAAGGAGACTCTCAGGCAACAGGAAGTAAACTGTTGGAGCAGAATGAAAGAAGAGAGGAAGCTGAGCCACAGAGGGAGGAAAAAGGGGATTGGTAAAAGCTGAAGGATGAGATAAGACATGAGGCAGAGTTAGTACTTCCTGACACTTCAGGATTACATTCTCATACAACAGAGTGGGAAGCCTGAATGAGTAAGGATGGCCTCTTCAACCACATAGAAACTAATATTACTTATTGAACTGTGTTCCAGGAGCACCTCTTTGTGGCAGACACCTGAGGAAAATGTAAAGCATCATAACCCCTTCCAAGCCTCCTCAGACTATAATTAAAATAAATAAAAATCAGTCATTGAACTAAACAGCTAAGCACTAGTCCACTGCGTACCACAGCAAGAGGCAGCTCTTATACATAAAACTTGTTAATGAGAATGATAATGGCTACTTTGTGATTTACTTACCATACCTGAGGAGGAAAATAGAGCCTTAGAAACTACTTCTCTTAAGCACTTTGGCATTTTAGTAATACAGTTGCATCATTAGAAATTCTGTAACAGAAGGCAGGTGCATTTTTTGTACTTACATGGGAAAACCAGGTTGTGGTTCTTTAACTCTCCTCATTTAAGAATGCATAATATAAGAATTTTAACAAGGTAAAATATCTAACATTCTGATTTCAAGGTAAAAAAAGCATGCTCATCTAAATTTTCTCATTCTGCACAGATGCCAAGGACCAGATTCCAAGCCCACTGAAGCACATTGCAGGGCATCCTTTGACCTTACAATGTGGTTGATGTGATCAAATCCAAGAATATTAACATATCCAAATCAGATACAGAAAATACGAACCAGATGAAAAATACAGGTCAAGCTTTGTTAGAGGGTGTTTGAAGATACAGTCCTTCTGTAAAATTAGTCTTTTTTGCAAAAACTGTCAGTATGATCTGCTGTTTTATGCATCAAACTATAATTCCTTTTCAGGCTATCCTACTTTCAAACTAAAAGCCTTTTATGTAATTCAAAACAGGTATTTCAAGACCATTCCCAAATGCTGGCACTCATTCGTATAATTTCAAAAAGTTATACATTTAAAGTGAAAAATGCTTTAAAAACAGGATATACGAAAGAACATCAACTACAGCAATATCAACTAGATATGTCCTGCATATCAGCAATACTTGCACAAATAATATTTTCAGTGCTATCCATTATATAAAATGATTTTATTTTCAGTGCTCAGACCTTGTAAAAACATTCACTTCTACTAACTTCTCAAAATCATAGGGTTTTTTTCTATATATGCCAACTTCTATTTAAAAACAAAAACATTTTAATTCAAACTACTAATGTGCCAAATTTCATTCTCTACGAGTCTTCAGTTACTTTGTCTTTCTAAATATAGCAGATAAGAGTGCACAGAAATATGCTGTATTCTAAGAGCTTTTATAAACAAAATGTTCTAATTTTAGAGGATTCCATTCTGAATAAAGTCTAATTAAATACACAGATATTCTCAAACACAGTCCATAGAGAGGATAATATTCAGCTCTCCTCACTGCCATTTAATTCCATCTTAGAGTGAATGATTTAATATCTACTTTTGAGTAAAAATGCTTTCTACTAAGTGGAACACTAATTTAAAAAAAAATAAATTTCTAGTAACATATTGCCTTTATGAAATTATTTTTAGATACTAAAGTCAAGTCACAGATACCTTACACACACATGGCTCAACAGCTGACCTATTTAAGATTTTTTTTTTCAACTATTTTGGTAATGAAGTACAGAACTAAGACGTGAGGTGTACATTTTAAAACTAAGCATAATTAACTAATAGAAAAGCTTAGGGAGAACTAGAATAAATTTTCCATTATCTGTGGTCTTTAAATCAAGAAAGATTTTTTTTTCCCCAAAAAATTATGTACATGTTTCATGAACAGGAGATAATTGCTGAGACAAATGTAATAGACTCTGTTAGAGACTTAGTGATAATTCTCATTATTCGCCCTTGCAAAGTTATGAATCTGAAAGCTTTCATCTCTAGAACAGAAATTTCTATTTAGCTACAAGTTAAAACTAATTGAAGTAATTTTTATCAAAAAGTTCAGAGCCTTATATTTATTAGTCTAAAAGCTCTGTAAATTACCATCACATCTTGTTTTTTTTCCTGAGTATATGTTTTGACTTGTACAGTGCTGACAGTATATTCTTCATCAAAGATTGAACAACTAAGGTAGTCCCATTAGTTGTCATTACACTGGTTGATTCAACTCATTTTGAGATAAACAAAATTCCACTGCTCCCCATGTCTAACTACAGTATGAAAATGACTTGGTAGGAACGACAACAACAAAAAAGTTAAAACATCATTTATAAGCCTTATCACCGTGGAACTCAGTTTTCATATCTTTTCATCAATGAACTTTGAGAAAGTCTAAGTTTGTGAACAAGAAATAGGTAAAAGGATTCCTTCTGGAAATAGGTAAAATGTTTCCTTCATCAATTAGTAAATGATGCAGTGGAGCTCCATAAAAACAATTATGATTTTCTGAAAGCGTCAATTATTTAAAATTAAATCTGCTTTAAGTCAAAAGTGATTAAAGGTCATTTTAATCAAAAAATTATCTCACACATATTAGTGTAAAAGCTACAAAAATCACCATTACAGCTTGTTTTCTTCCTGCATGTCCATTTAGACTCTTGCAATGCTGATTGTGTAGATATTCTTCCTCAAATGGCTTTGTGATGAGAAAGGAAGAGATTTTAAAATTCTTTATCTTCCTATGAGGAAATTATTTTATTATAATTATCTTAAAAGACCCACTTGATTACCTCAAATTATCCCTTCTCATGACTTCAAAAATCATAGGTTGTTGACAAACTCACTCAAGAATATAGCAAGCTATTGCTCTTTCAAAACATTGATATTGGGGAAGCTATAATATGTTCTGGTAAATTTATGCAGTCTGGGATTGAAAATCTGACTTAATGGAGTTTGTTCCAGGCAGAAAATCTTCAGTAATATCTGTAATGCTTCTTCTATTGTCCTTGATATCAGAATTTCAGAATATATCACGTTTAGGTCAGCAAAAGATGCATTTGTCATCTCACTTCCAATGAAGACTGTTTATTGCAATTAACTGCGGTTTTACAAGCGATTTTACAAAACATATTCTGTTTCTTAGCCTCCTCAGGGGAATAATCACAATGGAAAAAACAGTTTGGTATTTTTATAAACACATCAGTGAAACTGAGTATCAAGTGTTTTCTATCTTTCCACTCCTTCAGCCGCCTCCTTGAAACTACTTACTTGTTACAACTTTCAGCTGTAAGACCATCTCTAACAACAATCTACCTTAATTTCCTACATGTGTATTATTGTCTTTTGGGTCACATTCATATCTAAATGTGGAAAAGCTCCTGAAAACAGAGACTCTGTGGAAAATGTCCACATGAAGTTTAAAGCATAAATTGAAAAAATACATATATATACTTAGAAACTTAAATCATAACTTAAAAAGCAATATGGATTTGAAGCACTACCCAGAGATTTTGTACTCCATGAACAAGTATCCTTTTTATCATCTGTTTCATTATCTTTGAAAAGGATCATAGCCATTACTCTCAGAGCAACAGGATAAAACTCAAAATAGCCTTTCTATGAATAAAGGCAAGAGCTGGAGCTGAGGTAAGAAAGTGCCTCCCTGTGATGGGAGCCCATCGGGATCCTTACATCTTACAGCACTAGATATGCTCCCAGCCTTCCCTATTTGTGCTGTATTCCTGTATCAAGCAATGCTATCAGCAATGCCACATAAAGAAGGTATAGAGTATTTACTCTATAGTAAATCATCACCATCATTCCCAAGGATTAAGGGAAATAAACAGCAAAGAAGGTAACTGATAAAAAGAAAAGTGATACAAAGATGCAATTAAAGCATCCAAAGACCAGAGAAGAAACAAGATTACACCCCAAAGGAAGAAAGAAAAAGAAAATGATGGCAAAAAGTATGTAAATGCAGGTAATGGAGACCCACAAGAAAATGGGAACAGATGAAATGGTTTAGGCTTATTGCAGCGAAGTCTGAGTCAAAATGAGGATGAGGTATGAGGAATAACGCCGGAAGCCCACTCAGTTGCTCTTCTCTATTAGTATAAGACAAAAATAATGCAAAGTGCAGAAACCATTGGCAATCCAAACCACTCTGAAACAAGCATTTTTTTAGACCACTCTAATGACAAAGGGTATTAGCCCTAATCCACTAGTAAAACAATATGTGTTAAAAACAAAGGGATGAAGATCAGTGCTGAAAATGTCTGACATACAGACAAGGAGCACAGTTTCTCATGGTGCCATGTGTTTAAATTTCATGTACCTTAAAGAATTTTACGATATATTTTATATTTTCTAACCCCAATGTCAAATAGTGTACATTACTGCTTAATTCACAATTAGAGGATAAGCCACCATTATCTGTCAACATGACATAAACTTGTGGAAATCCAAGGGACTCTGCAAAATTTACAGAACTGACAAGCACAAGGCACAGATACAATACAAAAAAACTCAGGAATGCACAGTGCAGCCAGACATAAAATTAGAATTCCAAAACTTAAAAAACAGTACCAGGACAACAGCCTATAAAGTAAACAATTTGGGAAGCTCCCATAATGAAGTTCATCATATTCATGTGTTTGTAAAAAGGACTCTACGCTCTTGGGTTTAGATCCTGCCTGCAGCTTCGTTGAGAGTACAGACAGAAAGAAGAGTCAAGAGTTATCCATCCCAGTACACTGAGAAGAAATAGAGCTGCAGGAGTGCGTTATTGCAACCCATTCTGCATGCCCTGGAGCAGAACCATGCTGGAAGGTACTTTGGGATCCCCAGCACACCCCCAGCCACATTGCAGTCAGCAGAATGTTGCACCCTGGGGGACATGTGGTGCCTTTTCCAAACAACACCAAAGCCAGCTTCATTGCATTGCTTCCATCCTCCACAGCCAGCCTGACTTGTGCAAGCTGAACTGGCAGCCTTCAGCTCTGCCCTGCCCTGCCCTACCCTACCCCATCATATTCCCATTGGATTTTGTCTTATTATTCTGGAGAAAGAAAAATTTTTCTTCTGGTTGGTACTGTAGTGTGATATCAGCCATGACTGTTCTGTATTACATCAGGGGTGTGCACACAGGGAACTATACAACAGAACTGACAGCAGCAGGGACATCTCTGGCATGTGAGCTTACATAACGCTGTGATAGTCTGAAGTAGATGTCGCTTGAGTACACAGCTGAAGTGGTGTCAATAGTAGGACATTGCAGAACAGGAGGCATATTGAAAAATCAGTGATGTAATTCTATGTACACGTTCACATGTGTATGGGGCAAGAAGAGTAGGCAACCTAGAGAAGTGATTAAATATTGCAGTTCTGTGTCAGAAAAGTTAGTGGTTAAACTCCTTTTGAGCCCAACAAGATAAGGTTTCAACTCTTAATTAAAAAGCAGAAAGAGTACATAATGAAGATTAAGAACATTTCCTTATTTTTCCTTCACAGCAGCATTAGCCCAGACTACTTCATGCTTTGTTTGAATGGAGAAACAAAATTTAATTAAAGTTTTAATTAAAATTGATTGCAGTCCACAAACCTGACATGGACAGTGTTGTTCTAACACTGCACTGGAAGACCTTTCAAGTAAATGGATGTTCTTAAATGAACTGTGTTCTCTTAAAAAAAAACAACAAAACAACAAAACAACAGCATTCTATCAAGTAAAAGGGTAGTAGCGAACAGTAATGAGTCTGAAAATGTGTTGTATAAACAAACTACTGGTCAGCATGTATTCTGAAATTTTACAAAACTGATATTTCTCACATGCTTGTCTTTCTCTGAATGTGAGGAATCTGTTCTTTATCATATTCCACCTAGCAAATATGTGCATCTTCTTCATGAGGAGGTGGTGGCATCTCTGAGAACTAAACTTTCTAACACATGAAGGATGGGAATGCCTATCCACAGAAACACTCACCACAAAATACTGAAAAAAAAAATTTTGCCAACAGAACTGTTGGGAAAAGTACCTGTATCTCTTAAACACATCTGTTACATTAACGTCTTCTGTACAAGAACATGGAATTTATTCACCCATGTGGTCTTTTGCTACCTGGTTACCTAGCATGCAAGTAATTACATTTCAATTTAACAAAAAGGACATGTGGTGTTTGGGGTTTTTTTTTATTATCCCGTTATCCGCACGGTTTCTTTGTCAGCCGAAGACCATGGCGATGTAGGTAACCGCTGCCCCCCTCCCCCGGCTCTGCTGCACGGTTTCGGGTGGAGAGGGCTTTGGGAGCACGCTTCCCCGCGGCTGTCCCTCCGCAGCGGGCGGCACCTCTGCCTGCCCGACAGCTTTGCACAGCCGCGCTTGGGCTGCCCCTCCCCGCCCTAGGAAAGTAGAGAGCCCCCTCCTACCGCCTAAAAGCCCCTGAACGGGCTGCTCCATGGATGGGGAGGGGTCTGCAGTTGCATAAGATCAGGCTCCTCCCCGCCTCTTCCCCCACAACCTCGGATCTTTTCTCCCCACGTCGGAGGCCGGAGCAGTCAACCCGGGCAGGGTCAAGGCAGGGAAGTGCCGGGGGGAGGGGGGGAACACCCCAGTAGAGGAAAGGCTTATAGCGTTGAGCACAAGATGCAAGGGGAATGTGTGTGGATTCCTTGAAGGTGGTTTTATGCTGGAAGGGGACCACCCGGTGCTGGAGGAGTGTGGGGCAAGAAGCGTTCCCCGGTGGGGACAATGGGGAGAGCGGGGGACTCCGGGGGAATGTGGACATTCCCGGCGCGGGAGGGGAAAGCTTTGCACCCGGGAAGTCGGCAGCACAGGCAGCCCTGCTGAGGGTAACAAGCAGCAGGGGATGGCGTGGAGCGGGGAGACTGGCAATGCAGGGGCAGTGGGCTGTGCGGGAGGGAGGGCAGGCAGCACTGGGGGGGCCCTTCCACCAGCCCCCGCTGGAGCCCGCCCCGCCCTGAGCAGCGCCTCGTGTCCCGGCAAGACACTCCTATGCTCTGGAGAAGCGTCCCCGCTGCAGCGCGGCGCTCAGCGCGCTCCTCTGCCACCGCACTGCCGGGACCCGGGGGGCCGGCAGTTAAGGACCTCTTTACAGCGGGGTTGGGATGAGTAGGGAGAAGCCGCCCTTTCGGGGCACCGGCACGCATGCCTCCTTCTCTCCCCGCACACACGGCACACTTCCCCGGGGGCGGACAAGTCATTTTCAAGCGGTGCTTGCGCGCTAAGTTGCGCCGGGCAGGCTGCGCCCCCGCCTGCGCTCCCTCCTTCCCTACCTCCACGGCCGCGCACGCCCCCGGCCCCCGCAGAGTCCCCGCACTCCTCTCCGATCAGGCCACCGCGGAAAACGCCTTGCTTTCCCCCACGGCTGCTCACGATCTGCCTCAACCTGCTCCTCCTTTTGTTTTGATCTTTGGAAATGAAATTCTCTCTCCTGCCGTCTCCTTTCCCTCCTCCTTCTCGCGCCTTCGTGTGGGAAATGACTTGGATCCCACACCAGCTTTTGTTAAATCTCCTCCCACCTCCATTTCCACTCCGGCTGATGCCCAAGTCAATAGCAGGAGCGCGGCACCTCCACCCCGCATCTTACCCGCCGGAGGGGCAAGGCGAGCGCACCCGCTCGCAAACGCAGCCCACAGCTTGTCCTGCAACCACCTCGCATGTTAAATAAAACAAAAATAATAAAAGAATAATAATTAAAAAAATTTCTTACAGGCAGTAAGAATATCAATAACGCGACCGCAAGGATCGGGAGCACTTCTGCTTCCCCAGTGGGTGTGATGACCTTGCGAGGACTGCTCCTGCTCTTCACCTTCGCACAGTCTTTTTTTCCTACTGGAAAAAAATAAGGACCTTTTCGCTATCTCTTTTTACATGAACGGCAACCACTTCCACTTTAACCACAGCACTTCCAAACGCAAATTGTTAAGCGACAGATCAATGCTTCCTTTTGATGTTGTTGGTATTTATATCCAGATCGATGCGGGATTCGGTCTCTTATCTAGCAACAGTTCACGGCAAATCACTGCGGACACATTTTCCCTCCATCTCCCTCTCGAAACAACACTCGCGCACATGGAGCAGCGAGCACCGATAGCGCACATCAACTTTTCCCAGGGAGAATGATCCCCGAGCACCAAGGAGCGACCGTGCTGACCACACAGCCCCCGGCAGCTTCCGCCCTGACCCCCGCCGCGTCTCCATCCCGCCGCACCCTCACGCACCTCGGGACGGCAACCCCATATAGCCTCGTCCCTCCCCTCCTCGCTACCCGGCGGGCAGCTCCGACACCGGCACTCGGGCAAGGCTTCCCGCCCGCACCTCGCCCGGCAGGCAGGCGAGCTCCAAACCACAGCTCCCCCCAGTTTATCCTCGCGCCGCCGCCGGCACCCAGGGCGCACTTACAAGAGAGCGCCGAGTGCTGTCCGCGGTGCGGAGGAGGGCGCTGGGCCGCGGGGTCCCGNCGGGTGGAGACGTGGCGTTAGCGCGTAGGGAGCGCGAAAGGGAGGGAGAGAAGAAGTGATGCCCCGAGGCGAGCAGAACGGGGGCCAAGTAGCCCCTGGAAGTGCAGGGAGATGGGACGGGACCCCCGTGGGATTCGGGGCTGCTGCCACTGCCGCCTCACTGTCACAGAATCATTAAGGCTGGAAAAGAGCTCTCAGATCACCAAGTCCAACCATCTACCTATCACCACCATACCACTAAATCATGTCACTAAGTACCACATTTGTACGGTTCTTAAACACCTCTAGAGACAGTGACTCCTCCACCTCCCTGGGCAGCTTGTGTCAATATCTAACAACCTTTTCAGTGAAGAAATTTTTCCTAACATCCAATCTAAACCTCTACTGGTGCAACTTGAGGCCATTTCCCCTTGTCCTCTCACTGGTAACCCAGGAGAACAAACCAACTCTCATCTTGCTACAACCTCCTTTCAGGTAGTTATAGAGAGAGATAAGGTCTCCCCTGAGTCTGCTCTTCTCCAGACTAAACAGCCCCGGTTCCTTTATCCACTCCTCATAAGACTTATTCTCCAGACCCTTTAATCACTCCACATGTGGAGCCACCTGTAGCCATCACACACTTGTGGAGGCACCATCTTGCACTGCAAGTCATGCTTTCATTAGTAGCCCTTTCCACGAGCTTCTTAAAGTAACATGGAAGTTAATGTTAGATTAACTTGTATGACATTATTCAGCTCTTCAGTGTAAAATCGATGTTGCCCTTCCCTTATAGTAGTCACTGTCAGTAGGAGTCAAGGTCAGGGCTCTTTCCCTAGACATTGCAGAGCATATAACTTATTGGTAGGCCCCTTCTAAGGGAAAGACATACATAAGTATTTACTTTCATGCATGGCAAGTCCTGTTGTATTTCCAATACACAGATTAAGCATATTTAGCATGTCCTAAGAGTAACATTAAAGAAAGCAGATGGATAGAGCAAGGAGAGTATCTAAATGAAGCCATGCCCATTTTTATCTTGTTACTCATTATTTCAGGAAAAAAATAAAACCATGAAGATTACATAATATCTGGTAGACATTAAAATTCTTAGTTTAGTGTTGAAATACCCCCAAAAGTCATTTGAAACACAAACAAAAAACGCACAGGAAGCTACAGTATTTTTAGTTTGCTAATGCAGACAGTCGGATTCAAATGTTACCTTAGTGTGATAAGCAAAAATCATCATTTTTACATCCAGAATTACTTTTTTGTTCATAAACCAACATTTTTAAGACTTTTTTGGTTTTGAGAATTTCCAAGAGCATTCTCTTTATTCAGTTCATATTTTGATTTTCTACATATGCCAAAATGCAGCCTGAAAATGCTAAAAATTTAGTTTGATTCCAGGTTTTGCATAAACAAACAGTTAGGACATGATTCACTTCACTGAATATCTCAAAAATTCCTATTTTATTTGCTCTGATTATTTTAAATTATTTTCTGTCATCTTCATATTTTGCTACCTCATTGCTTGCTTGGCCTGACAGATCACTAACAATATTTGTTAGCATAATGAAATTTAGAATGCTGTGGCATCTGCTTGATAAGTTTTAACCATATTGTTCCTTCGCATTTTCCGTCTCAGTTCTTTTAAGTTTGTCTTTTACCATCACAGTACAACATTAATTCTGTGTGACCTATTTTGATTGTGTCCATATTCCAGTTACTACATGACTTAATCTCATCTTGGTAACTCTTCTAGTGGCGGCAGTGTAGCTATGGGAGTGGAAGAGCTCTATGTTGGCTATAGGACCAGGTATTTACTGTGTGTCTTAGTTGGGTTTTGCTGCTGTTTCATTCTTTCACAACTACTGAGATATTAATATCTCAAGTCAGCTGGCTGATAACTAGCTTATGGTTGTTTGCTGGATGACCGGCACCTGTAGATGACATGCCTTTCAATATCATTGGGGGGTCATCATTTTCAGAAGGTGCTGAGCATTTGCTTGTCCTCAAAAGCAAAAATTATAGGTCAGATTTTAAAATACCGTGGATAAAGCGCATTTAAATTGTACTTTTCACACGTCATAATTTTTGTCATTGAATTGAGTGGCAGAGTTTCCATATACTATTAAAAAAGTGTAGACTAAGCAGAAGACATTATATAATGTGTTTTCATGCATGACCTTCCCTGTCTACATTTAGATGATTCTATATAAAATCAGAATTATTGAGACTGTGTTTTCAAATGCTCATTCAAAAAAAAGTACTCTAAGGTATAGTTGTAGAAACTTTTGGCTTATTGTTTTGTGTACTACATCATAGTACAAATGCAATACAGAATCCTGTGGGAAGATACCTGTGGGAAAGCAAGTGGTTTAAAAAAAATGAAAGTATTGTGTGAACCAGCCAAGGACCTTGGGCAGAGTATGCATCCCAAGATAAGGGGGGAAAACAACCCAGCTGGAGTAACAGAAAAAGATGGAAAAATTAGCAACTCTGTTAGCCAATAAGGAGTTAACTTAACTTAACCAATCTATTTGTTCTGTTTGCTGTGTGAAAATAAGTTTGCACCAATCATTAGATGTGTGATTGCACAGAAAAGCTATAAAGGCTTGTTCTTATCACGAATAAGGTCTTTCGCTTGATTCACATTGGATCATGTAGAGGCCATTATTTTTTCTACCTTCTACAGAATCCCATTTGAAAAGTAAATGCATTTATAAAACCTCCCCATTCACAGTATTACTGCTTAGTCCAAAAAGCCCACAAAGAAGCTTCATTTTGCTATGAATCAACAATTTAATAAACATTGCCTATTAAATGATGCATAGGGTTATCATTAACAACGTAATAATAACATTATCAACAATTGTGCTGTCCTATGCTTTATGCAGTTACTGAAGGCCATTTACCAGTTCAGGCCATTGTCTTTTTCAGCCACAATAATTCATTTTGTAATCTATATAAATGATATGGTTGTATTTTAGACTGTGCAGAATTAGATCCACTGCACTTGTTTATCATATAAATAATTGTAGGATTTTTCATTTTCTTCCTACACAGTTCTTTGGATTTTGCAGATGAAACTAGTTGTTGCCGTTTAGCAACTTTAAATGTTTTTTGAATCTAAAAAATAGATTGCTTGTAATAGAGGTACAGCAATTCAAACAAAGTCAGAATCTGACCCAAAGTTTTCTATTTAGCATATATTTATTTTAGCATCAGAATCAACAACGTAAACATAAGAATTCTTAGCTTATGAAGGAATAGTGAGAAATGTTGACACATGCTCTTTTACAATAAAGTAAATACAGGAATTCTTAGGTTATGAATGAATAGCAGAAATGGTGGTACATGCTCCTTTTACACTCTGCCGTGGCTTACATGGATCTCCTTTAGGCTTCGAATTGTGAACCTTATGCTGATGCCTTTCAAAGAAGTGAAGTGATGGCCTAAGCCTCTGATCTTGTCAAGCAAGATAGATAGGTATCTCCAGAGGGAAATTCAAAATCTAATGAAGTCAAGGATCTCCTCCTTTTTTTCTCTCCCTTCTTTGCTCCAGAGTAGGGAATTCAATATTAAAAGGCACAGTAGTCTCTGAGAGCAGTCACTATCTCAGCAGGTGGCTTACTGGTAACGAGATTTTTTTAAATTATATTTTTTATTGTAGAGTACCATTTCAGAGGTTGCATTTTCCCCTCTCCCTTTTATGCTCAATACTTGCTAAGAATATATTTGCATATATATTTTATGAGAATCAACAGCAGAAGAAATATAATGAGAGGGAATTTGAGTTTATATGTGCATCTGTAGCTGTATACTTCTTGTTTTGACAGGCCTTTTGAAGGACTTATTTCCTTTCTCCCTTCTGTGTTCCCTTCATGCAGTTTCTGCACGCTGAAATACACTTGTCTAGTACATGGGGAGCTGAAAGCAGCAATGCGGCTGCAAGGATTGGCAGAAGGGAGCTGCTTCAAGGCTCGATGATTAAATGAAGCTGCTGCAACACACTGCAGTTGGAAAAGGGTGAGATTCTTGATACTCGACAGAAAACAATGAGTGTGACTGAGATTATCAGTTTGAAAATGACTGTAGATTGTCTTGCTTCTTTAATGTGATATATATAATTATATGAAAATTACATTTTTATGTATATGCATTATCTTTCATATTCATCTCGTTCATTTTTAAATAATGCCCTTAAGAATGTAGATAAAACATAATGTACTTTACTAATAAATCAATTTTTTTTCTTTATGAAATTAAATGATTTTATGTATACAGATCACTTTTGTGTGTGACAGGCCAAATAATTTATAATTCAGTCTTTTTATTAATAAGATTATTTATTAGTCTTAAATTTCTCAGGCTCACAAAATGAAATATAAAGAAAACACCATTTATGTAACATCTCTGGTGTTGTATAATACAGTCACAACTGGGGAATGCATGCAATGCCTAACTTTAGATACCTACATTTGATAGCTAAATTACTCACCTACTTCCTTGCATTGCCTCTGTTGTTAATGAAAATTTAAAAAAAAAAAAAAAAGGCCCTGACAGCATTATTCAGACCAGGAACCTAGTTCCCAAGAGTCAAGAAAAAAATACTTTTAACTTTAGGCACCTAAATGAAGTATCTAAAGCTAAATGGCACAAGCCTAGGTTTCACTCCAGTAGGCTGCTTTCCACAGAAGCTGTTCCAGTTGTTCCTCTTGAGTGAGACATTTGCTCAAGTGGAAATAAAAGGTTGACATTCTGGACCTGAGAAATACAAGCTTCAAGTAAATAATGGGTGTTTAGAAGGATAGGAATGAAAAAACTTGGAAGCATTTCATTTCCTACAGAGGTCCTAAACATAGCATCATGCTTTACTCTGCCATTTAGCTGAAGGCAGAACTCTTACATATACAAAATTCCTCTAAAGTCAAAATGGTAATGCAATCTTGAGATGTTCCAAGAGGGCTTTGTTTGCTTATTTGATCCACAAATGATTGTCCTTAGATAAAATATTAGAATAATGACATGTAAAAAATTGGAGTGCAGCTGTAGAAATAATAATAAATAATAAAGGACATAAAAATAAAGGAAAAGGCTGTACACTTTAGACCTGTCTGAAGATTTATCAATGAAATACACAGTTTTACTGACACACATGAAAACAAACAGGATGCTACCTAACCTTTTTTTGGTCACCAGGTTATCAGATTCAGTTTGCTTACATTTTGGCATTATTTTTATTATTTATTGTTTGTCATACAGTTCTGTATGATCACACCTATGCAGTGATATGAACATGCTTTCAACTAAAAATGATGGGGAGGGTAGATAAGAAAATAATGATTGCAGCAAAACTTTTTACTTGTTTATGGACAAAATGTACTTGAATCTTGGTGGACATGAAAGTAGTTATCTTTTTTAGAATTAAACTGCACTGTGAGGCACTATGACTTCTCATAAGACTCTTGATTTCAGAAGTAATACTTTTTAATATAATTAGATTTGAGAAAACAGCAGTGAATCAGCACTCTTGGACTATACTCACAAGAGCAGGATGTACTGCTAACACTGAAGATGCATCTCAGAAAGTAGGCTACTGGACATAAAGTAAGTTCAAAAAGACAAGTTCTTGTCAGAGAAAAGAGAAGTTAAGGAAAACACTGAAAAAAATTCCATTTGCAATGAGATCTTTCCATCTGTGATACTAGGTCATCTTTTTCTTTATCTATTAACCCCTAAAATAAACACCAGCCACCTACACATACTTTTTTGTTTGCCAATATCTCTATTTGTCAAAATCATGCTGCTGCTTCTCTCCCTAAAATAGACTGCACAGCATCTACTGTAGTACCTAGTATCAGAGATATCAGTTTAAGAAAAGCTTGTCAAAAGCAAAGCAGTTACACAATGTTTCTCTCACAGGAACACCTCTCTTTCTAGTAGTTTCGAGTTTAGGAACATGCAGAGCTGGATAAGGGTGCTTGCAGGTACTGATGAGCTTTTTACTCACTGATTTGTTATTATTAAGTAATTTATATCTAGGATTTCTGTAACTTCCTATTGCAGTGAGTTCCACACTTAACTGTGCTTCAGGTATGTGAAAAAAATACTCACCCATACAATTAATACAGAACTTGTTTTTCACATTCAGTGGTGAAAAAAGTAGTTCCACACATACCTCTGTGCAATATCAGCACATTAGCTTAAAGTAACTTTAAAATACAAGTTTACATAAATTACATAGTATAAAAATATAAGAAATATTAATACTGAGCTAAATGTACTGTTTTTCATTCTTTTCTATTTGATAAAAAAGGAAAAGATCAAAAATCCCGCCTTTTATTTTAAGCTGGTAAACAAGTATTCTGTAGCATATCCCTTCTCCATGTGTGCTTGCTGCAGAATTCAGGGGCCTTATCCCAAGTCAGGACTCAGGGAGGATATGAGATATGCATGTACTGATGAATTATTATTTTTAATGGGGGAGGACGTGAGGGCAAGCTGAAGAGGGGTGTTGTCTACAGAACCTGCCTTGTCAAACTCTAAGAGCTTGAAAAGCTTCACCTGTGACAACCATCCTAGGTGGTTTAGCCTAACATTAGATACTATTCTGAAGTGTTTCTGCTGCCCTGAGCCTTCCTGAATAAATTCCACTCCCTTTTGAATCTCTATGGTTAGCCCTTACTGTTAAATTTCCATCCATTCTGTCTTCCCCCTCAGGTCCTTGTCCGACCATCCTGCATCACTGTTTGCTTCTTCATCCCAGGAATGTACCATGCTCTCTGCTGCACTGTATACTTCATTATGTGGGGCACAAGCCTTCTTCCAGAACGTCTGGTCGCTCCCAGAAGATGATTGTACCAAAAAATAAGACTGCATACCTATTTTAAAGTTCAAATGTGGTTTATTAACTTATTTAAGAGAAAGAGAATTTTAGTATTTTTACTTGCCTTTGTGATTTGTTCAGCATTGATAGAAAAGTAAACTAAGCAAAAGGGGGAACAGTTTGGTGTGGCTGTGAAACAAATGATTCTGTAGCAAGCCAGAACACTTCAAACAAATGCAACAGATACTTTTCAAACTTATTGTCTCAAACAACCGTTATCAAATTTCTATCTATGTTTATTATTCTGTGTTTGTCTGAGATATATGTATCTGGAGATTAATGGAAAATATTCATGCATTATTCCATACACTGGTTAGATTATTCAAATTAGGTGTAATATAGTGATAGTAAATGTTTTCTATATGCATAAAATCTTTTTTAGTATTTACCATGGATTTTTAATTTATTTTTAACGTGGATTTTTAACAGTTTGGCAGTTTATTTAGTGTTACAGACTACTGTACACTGTACAAGTAGTCTTCCTCCAATTCTCAAGTTCTTTACTGATCATGATTTTTATACCCATAAATATTTTCTGCATGATATCTAAATTAGGGATCATCATACTTCAAGTCATTCACAGGTGCTGTTTTATTCAGTAATGAGGCCATCAGTGTTTGCAATTGGGAATTGAACCAAAAATCATGAAGTTGAAACTAGTTCAAAATCAACTCACTGCAAAAAAAACCCCAAACAAATCAAACGAAAACAAAAATAACCCCTGCCCATAGCTCATTATTATATGACTGCAGGCTGCTGCTAACAGAGTGACATATTGTAATATAACACTATACCACAGCATGAACAGCAAAGAAGTGAAAGCAATATTGAGTTGGATGGGTTTTAATAAACCCAGAAACTAATAGAGGTTTTCCAATAGATATTTTAACTTACCACTAATTATAATATCTCTTAATCAGTTTTAACAAGGTTGAGGGAAATAGTATATTTTACTTCTTTTAACAATAGAAATAGTTGAATTGGAAGGGACCTTAAAGATTGCCATGGGCAGGGACATCTTCCACTAGGCTAGGTTACTCAAAGCCCCATCTAACCTGACTTTGAACACTGCTAGGGGTAGGGCATTCACAGCTTCTCCAGGCAACCTGTTCCAGTGCCTCATCACCATCACAGTAAAGAATATCTTCTTTACCTTTAATCTAAATCTACCCTTTTTCAGTGTAAAAACATGACTCCATTTCCTATCACTACATGCCCTTGTAAAAAGTCTCTCTCTGACAGGTCCATGTCCTTGGGGGTCCCAGAGCTGGATGCGGTACTCGGGGTGGGGATTTCACAAGAGTGGAGTAGAAGGGCAGAGTCACCTCCCTTGACCTACTAGTCACGCTTTTTTTGATTCAGCGCAGGATACATTTGGCTTTCTGGGCTGCAAATGCACATTGCAGGGTCATGTTGAGCTTCTCATCAAGCAACACATCCAAGTCCTTCTCTGCAGGGCTGCTTTCAATCTGTTCATTGCCCAGCCTGTGTTTGTGTTTGGGATTTCCCTGATCCATGTGCAGGACCTTGCACTTGGCCTTATTGAACTTCATGAGGTTCACATAAGCCCAACTCTTAAGCCTGTTAAGGTCCTTCTGGATGACAACCCTTCCCTCCAGCTTATTGACAGCACCATACAATTTGGTGTCATTGGAAAACTTACTGATGGTGCATTTGATCCCACTCTCCATATCACTAACAGCACTGGTCCCAGTACTGACCCTTGAGGAATGACACTTGTCATTGTTCTACTTTTGGACATTCAGCAGTTGACTCTGTGTGACCATCCAGCCAATTCCTTATTGACTGAGTGGTCCATTTGTCATATTCATGTGTCTTTGAACAAGTCCAGGTAGACGGTATCAGTTGCCTTTCTGTATCCACCAACCCTGTAACCCAGTCATAGAAAGCCACAAAATTTGTCAGGCATAATTTGCTCTCTACTGAAGCCATGCTGGCTGTCATAAATCACCACCTTATTTTTTTATGTCTTAGCATAGTTTCCAGGAGGATCCATTCCACAATCTTGCTGGGTGCAGATGTGAGACTGACTGGTCGGTAGTTTCCTGGATCTTCCTTTTTTCACTTTTTAAAAATGGGGGTTATGTTCCTCCTTTTCCAGTCAGTGGGTACTTCACTGGACTGCTATGACTTCTCAAATATGATGGATAGTGGCTTAGCCACTTCATCTGCTCCTCAGAACTCACAGATGCATCTCATCAGGTCCCACAGACTTGTGCACCTTCAGGTTCCTTAGACCCAACAGTTTTTAAGCAGTAATTTGTGTCTTCATAAGTGTTTGATGAATAGCTAAAAAAGTCTCTATAATATGCTTGTAATCCTTTGCCTTGGGTAATTTTAAAAATAATATTATAAGAAAAATGGTTTATTCTGAAGGCTGTTCTGAGTCAGAAGAGCTAATATCTTCCCAGTTAAAAATTTGTGAGCATTAATAATATTCAAATAATTAAACAAGAACTGAGTATGTCTATGAACACAGCAAACCTATTTAGACCTGTTCCCTTTATTTTACTCCACTTTGGCAGATATTGTTAGACAAAGACTCGTCATATCCTGTGCACATATACTAGGATACGTATGTGTTTATGTGGTCTATATAGGTAAGTAGATCTTTTCTTCACATTTCTTCCATATCTTAACCATGAGCTTTCCAGAAGCTGCTTACGACATACAGTTCTTGTGTTCTTGACTGGTTGTCTTATGAAGGGACGAGACAGAGGAGGGATCCAGTTCCTCATTCCTTTTGCTCTGAAGAGCTGACCACTAGAAATTCAGAACATGTTCTGCTTTCTAATTTCCAAGTAGAGCAGTTGTGGGGGTGTGCACAATCTAGGAGCTCAAGAGGAAACCCAGGTGGCTCAGCCTAAATGTTTGTGGCAAACATTAGCCTCAGTGAAAGTTTGTTTCCATCTGTGATCCCGCTGAGTTTCCTAGTAGAAAAGTGACAGCTTAAGTATTGGTTAACAGTCAACAAAAAAGCAGTTGCTGGTCAAGAGAAATGTCTATGCTTCAAAATTCTATTCCAAATAGAGACACCTAACCCTGAATGAGCTTACTTAGGTTCCAGGAATAGGATAGTCATGGATCCCTGAGTCCAGATTTATTTACCCCCTAGTTCAGCTGCTTCCTATGAGCAAAGTTTTTGAAAGTTCATGACCTTGCATTGTGCAATGCAGTTTATTACACAATCTTTTGGTGCATTATTTTCTCTTCAGTCTTTTCTGAAAAAATACTTTGCTGCCTTCTAAAATAGTTAGCATCTAATTGCAAACAAATAGGCTAAGATTCACTTAACTGAATTTAGACAACAGAGTAGTCCTCCGCATTTGAGTTAGCCACTCTGTTGACAGTATCATCTGTTGAAATATATGTTTTTAACCATTGATCTCTTCCTAAACATCTAAAATACTTGAGATTTAATGTCAGCCTAGAAGTACTTTTTTTTTTTCACTGTCTATAAAGAGATCCTCGAGTGGCTAGCTCAGATGCAGATGTCCTAAATTAGGTTCCACGAAAAGCACCCTGTAGTTTTCAGACAGAAGCATAACTAACTGCAAAAATGGCAGTCCTGATACTCAGATCTGCGGGATCTACATTGCTGACCTACCTGCTTAACTGTTGAATTTGCATTAATTTAGATTATATTTCCTCTTCTGCAGGCATAATGTATTTTGGAAAACATAAAAGAGATCCAGTCCATGTGTCATTATTTAAGTCTAATAATCTGTTAATCAGTACTCTGGTTTTAATCTTTCAGATAAGTTCAGTAAGAAATTGGTCAACTGCAGATTTACCTCTTGGACCTCAGCATATTTACTTTTCAGTATCTTAGATGGAAATAATTGTGCTTAATTTAATGTTTATTAAAAAGAAATCACCACGACTGCAAATCATTTCACACCTCTCTGTTCTTGGGGAGATACCACCACATGACCACACTCTCTTAGAGACTTATATGAATCACCATCTAGATGAGAGTCTCCCACACTGGACATTTAACTTTTAAATTACAGAAGTGAGGTGATACAGAGAAAGGGTCCAGAGTTTAGAGCTCATTTGTTTATTACAAGGATGATCCCTTTCAGGCACAGTATCGCAAGAAAGCAATGGTTTAGGTTTTAATGTCATATTGTGCTCTAGATTACTTGTCTTTGCAGAACAGCTAACAACTAATGATCCTTGATTCTAATACCATTTGAAAATAATGATAAACTAGTAAGTGTTTTGGAAAATTTAGTGTGAGCAGTACTGTAACTGAGAAAAGTTGTTTAAATGTGGATTAGTATTACATATAATTTGCATCTGTATATACATTATTTACTGCACAATCTCATGTGTTAACTGATTTATTGTCTTCTTTATAGAAGTTGTTTATACATTTTTTTAGGCTGTTACTTTCTTGCCTCTTAGTTGTGATTTAGGTATCTGGGTTGCTTGATTTTTTTTTTTAGCCTTTCTATGGAATGGTTTCTTTTACTAATCTGTTGATGTTTGACAGGACATCTGAGTTATTTCATAGATGTTTAATCAGCTTTCTTTCCTCATTTTGAGCCTATTCTAAATTTATATCCATAGTTGAAATGGGATTTGAATGCAAAGACCTAGCTAGCTCTCATTTTTAATACATACCTGTGTTTAAACATAAGAATTATATGACTATACTTAGCTATGCTATATAATAACATATAATTTTAAACAAGTATAAAAACTATATCTATGTAATTTGTGTATCTTTTATGTGAGAAGAGAAATGCTGCTCAGTTTACAAGATATTTTATAGTAAAGAAATGCCTTCAGTCTTTCTTGTGCCTTATGTTGATAGTTGACCAAGTTTAAGACTGGACTAAGTAGAAGCTGGAAGCTGTCTAATTTTGCCTTTGTCCAGCATGATCCTCAAGAAAAAAACTCCAGGTTGTTAAGTAATTTTTTTCCCATATCAGGCTTTTATTGAAAGCAAATTCCTGACTCACATTCTCAAAAAAACCCCACAAATATTAAATTCTGCCTGGATTTATGGACCAAATAGACCTTGTTCAAATTTCTTTTTCCTCCACCCATAATTTTGTGTTGTGGTTTGTTTGTTTGTTTGTTTTCCCTAAGGCTGTGAAAAACATTTTAAATTGATTTTGATCAAAATGCATAACTAATCTCTACTCATGCCATGAGTATTACTGAAATTCTGTATCTCTTTCAAACTAGCAACACCTGAATATACGAAAATAAATTAGAAAGAATAATTCCTAAATTTAAAAGTAAACTGCTTATTAAATCAATATAGTTCAGCAGTTGTTGTAGCAAGCAGTCAGTGTGGAAACCATTTACCAGTTGCTAGGTTGTCTCATTTATAGTGTTGACCTTCAGCTATATCAAATCACTACATGCTGTGAAATAGTGGAGCAGAATAGCCTACCTACCTGTATGCTCTAGCTGATTCCTGGGGCTTGCCAAAGACAGATACAATGCTCTTGCAATTTACAGCAGTGTCAGGAAAGCCTGGGATCCCAGGCTCAACAGGATAGGCAGAACTGAGTGCTGATGAATGGACATTTTATCACTGTGTTTGCCTACTTTAGGTACTTTTTCTTTCTTCGAGTGTTCTTCTGTGCTTGTGGAGAAGATTTTTGTAAGTAAATATATGTGTATAAATTAACACAGGAGCTACATAGTGAATCAGGCACAGTCTGAAAATCACT
>VWZO01008843.1:11706-75888 GCA_013396975.1 Bucco capensis | reverse complement strand
TCGTTCGCCAAGCCTAGCCATGACGACAACTATCCCTGCTGTGACCTCTACACCCTGGGTATGCAATTAATCATTCCATCCTAGGAAATGTATTTTTTTTCTCTTTCGTGGACTAACTAGGATACAAGCACGCAGCCAAAGGCTCCTCTTGTGCATTTTAGTGACCTAAAAGTGATGCTGTTAAATCCAGTGGTGCAAACATGGTGCAACAGAGAAGTAAATTAGCCTTGCCATAGCTCTCAGAGCAGTCTTTCTTTAAATGAAAAGAGCTAAGAATTGCCTATATAATTTGCAAGAGACCATGCAGCTGGAATGCAAGCCTAGTGCAGTGGCAACCTTCTGCCTAGTACTGCAGAACCTAGAAACTCTGGTACCTTCACTGTTCATCCATGGAGTTCTTGCGTAAGTCACTGAAACAGCCTAAAAGTATCAAAACAGAATAATCCTTAAAGAATTCTGCTTCTGCTGCTAGAGGAGGCAGGTGGCTACAGCATGGTATCCTCCCCATCACAAGTCAACCATGGGCACAGAAGGAGGTAAACAAGGGAGCAACAAGCTGTACAAGCACAGTAAATCCAAGACCCTTGGAGTCCAGGAAGCTTTCTCCTCATGCTGCAGAAGTGTCCCAGACTGAGGCAGCTCCACCACTGTAGTGCAGTGTAGCTGTGACCCCATCTAGGAAGGCTGCCAAGGGTCTAAACAACGCCAAATAAGAGAAGGCATCAGCATGACTTGGGAACACCCTACCAGCAGCTCCCAAAGAACACAGCAAGGAGCTTGCTTGCTTCATATGACATGACCACTGGTCCCAAGAAGGAACTTATTTGTAGAATGATGACCAAATCTTGCAGACTGAGCATCTCCAATCACACTAGGTTAAAAAAAAAACAACACACAAGATTCTGAGCCTGTTATCTAAACAAAAAGGGGTGATTCACAGGAAGCAGGATCAACCCTATGGCTGGTACTCACTCTTCACACTCCATCTGCCACAAAATGCAGGCATCTAAGGACATGGTCTAAATGTCCTCAGTCTTCAACACCTTTTAGAGGCCTGGGAGAGATGAGCAGGTGAAAGGCAGCAGATAATGAATTACTTCAACTGTACTTGCCAGCTGGGCCAGACTTCTTGTGGAGGAGCCTACCAAGGTTTTCCCCTCTAGCTACACATAGTGCACTTGGTTCTTCAGCAGTTGGGATAGCAGGAAGCTGTGGGAGGGTACACCCAAAATCTGAAAAGGATTTCTCCTCTTCTTACCCACAGAGCATCTACAGGTGGCTTTTACACTGTCAGCCTACTCTGCAGCATCGTGGCAAAGCATGGAAGAGCACCCAGGAGAATAAAAAGGAAGTGTTAACAGATAATCCAGTATCACTGCCACCATTTATAGTAAAGCCACAAAATGCCAAACGAGCAGACAGGATCCCACAAACCACACTGCAGAGCAGCAGCAGCCTACCAGAAATGTTTTCACACAAAACCTGCGTTTTTCTGGTATAGAGCAGGGTGTGTGCCCTCTTCTCCCCCTCTCCAAATGCACAGATGAATGGCAGGTCAGTGCATCCATGCTGTAAGGACAGGCTGGTGGTAGCAGAGCTCTAACGAGGAGCCTGCAAAGCTGCTGGAGATGCTGACCACTGAAAGAGGTATTTATTTCCCCAAAGGAGAGCAACCATGCTGCCTGCTAGTCACATAGAATCACAGAGTGGTTAAGTTTGGAAAGGACCACCAGAGGTCATTTAGTCCAATCTCCCTGCTCTAGCAGGGTCACCCAGAGCACACTACTCAGGATTCTGTCCAGATGGTTTTTCACTCTCTCCAGAGAAGAAGATTCCACAGCCTCTCTGGGCAGCCTGGGCCAGGGCTCTGCACCCTCACAGCAAACAAGTTCTTCCTCATGTTTAGGTGGAACCTCCTGGGTTCCAGTTTGTGCCTGTTGCCTTATGGCACCATCAAGAAGAGCCTGGCTTCATCCTCTTGGCACCCTCCCTTCAGATACTTACACTGAGAAGGTCTCCTCTATTGGCCTAGTTTCAATGGATACATCACCTTCCTCTAACCTATGTTGTCAGCATCCCCAAAACAATACAGCAACATTACAAACCATAAATGCAGCAGCAACACAAGACTATTTCTCATCTTTTACAATGAAAACAATGCCAGTCACAAGATGACAAGACATCAGAACCTGCCATTCATCCTTCCCATCTCAGGGCATGCCCACTTCATCCAAAAGCTGGTGATCACCTCTTGTGCACTGCTTCCTTCTCTTAACCTGTAGCACTGTGTTAGCATCAAGATCCTGCTGCTTTGGGTCTGAATGTGTTGCCAGAGCAACAAATGCTCGAAACCAGAGCAGAGAACAAAAGGGCTCCATGGCCCCACCAAAGATGTTATCAAGGAGATACCAAGTAGGTAAAATGGGCCAAGAGACCTCCTTAGAGCACGGAACTGCCACCTCCAATACTTTTGGTGAGTAGAATGATAATTTAGCAAGTCCACCATCTTAGTAAGAAATTACAGCAGCTCAGTCCCATTTCTACTTCTCCCCAGGAGCCCCACAACTGACCAAGGCATTGCTCCTCTTCACAATCCGTTTACTTCTTGCCCAGCATGAACTTGCCACTGTAGTCCAAGGCCCAATGGCTGAGTCTGGTGCAGAAGCAGGAATTAGGGGACAGGCTCTTCCATAAAGGCAAACTACATCCCTGCTTGCCTGTCAGGTTGCCTTTGCAGAAGAGACATGGTCAGAGTACCTCCCACAGGACAAATCCAATTTAGGTTAAATTCCACAAGTTCACTGGGTGAAGCAGACCAAATTAGTCTCTTAATGGGATCTCAGTGCCCCTTTCAGGGCTTATCAGAGTGGCCCACGTGGTTGCAATGAATATGGATGCTTTAGAAAATAATCCTCAAAGCAGACTGATGAAGGAAGGGTCTTTCCTTTGTCCCTTCTAGCACATTCAAGATGCTACACCCATGATGTGTGTAAATATTACCTAATGAAGTGTGGGGAGGAGGACAGTAAACTGCAGGCTCCTCTGTGATTGCAACCCACTGTCAAAATCAAGCCATGGTGGTTTGTGGTGGCTGCATCATTCAGTCTGCAGCATCAGTTTCAATACTGGAGAACTCTGGAAGAGCTCAGAAGATCCTGGTACTTCACAACAGATGGATTTGGTTTGCCCTACACTGGTCACAAGGAGCTGACTAACTCTGATTTGTCTCTCAAGAGAAACACTGTTTAGTAAGAGGGTCCTTTTCTCATAGAGCAAAAACTATCCCTCTGCACCTGGTCTTCCTACCACCTGCACCAGTGGCCTTCAACCTTTGGCCTGCCAACCACTTCCAGCAAGCCCTGAGAGGCAGCTGAGAAAAGCAAGCTGCTTGCAGTAGTCATATTTGCTATACAGATATTTACACTCTACTGGCATAGGATTAAAAACCACTCAGACAAACTAAGCAGAAGTATCAGAGAGGAAGTCCTGGAGGCATCTGGCTTTAAGTATGAAAGCCAAAAAAAGAATTCTTTTTCTTTCACAGCTTAAGCAAATGGTTTAGTTATGCTAACAAAGCCAAGAATTCTCCTGGTGGCTTATGAAAATGACTATGGTGGCTAGCAAAGGCAGTACCAGCTTCAAGCAAGCAAGGCTCAAAGCCTGGCTCTGAGCTGGCCTCACCTCAGGCTTTTACCACCTGGACAGGTTACAAAGCAAACAGCAAAGAGGATGAACATAATTTACCCACCCTCTGGATTAAAATGCAACGGTGGAGAAGTCACATGAGCTGCTGAGATGAGAGCACTGAGACTGCCTTGCTCTGGGAACAGATGGCCAAGCCCCATGCTCCCAAAGCTGTCCCAACGCACGGTGAGAAGCCAGAGCTCAGGAAAACCAAAGGGGTTTGTTCCCACTTGATCCAAAGACCCTGACAATACAAGACTGTGATTGGGACTTTCTAAACCAGGTATCAGTGCTCAGGTGCCTCCTCATGTGCCTGCTCACAGCTCTGGGAGGAACACTGCCTCCTCCATGCTCAGAGCCTTCCTCTCTTTTGCTTCACAATAAATATACTTTTCAGATGGCATGCAAAGCACATGAGCAGTGGGATATAGTCCAGGTTCACCTTGACCATTCCAGTTTTTTGTTTGTGTCTTTCCAAAAGAGCTTGTTCCCCATTTGACCCCCAACACAGAAAAACACAAACACATGGAATGACAAATGCTAAAACAGTATAATGTAGAAAAAAGGAAATTAATTCAAGGATCAGATTACTGGTCTGTCCACAACTTGTGCATCTGTTTAGCTCTTCCTGCTAGAGGCACCCTTTATAGCCTGATAGCTCTGCTGAGACAATTCACAGAGAATCACAGAATCATTAAGGTTGAAAAGATGTCTCAGATCATCACGTCCAACCATTAACCTAACACTGCCAAGACCTCACTAAACCATGTCCCTCAGCAGCACAGTACACATTTTCCGAACACTTCCAGGGGTGGTGACTCCACCACTGCCCTGGACAGCCTGGGCCAGTGCTTAACCACTCTGTCAGGGAAGAAATTTTTCCTAATATCCAATCTAAACCTCCACTAGTTCAGCTTGAGGCCATTTCTTCTCATCCTGTCTCTTGTTACCTGGGAGAAAAGACTGAATTCAAAGCACCTTGAAAGTTATATCAGCAAAAATGGGTTCCCATCAACATGAATGGGCAAGAGACTTCTGTGAGGTGCAGCACAGCCACAGTTACAGCAGTAAATGTGTCTGCATCAACATGGCTAAACCCTGTGCCTTCACACAAATACAGAGGTGCTAACTTCAACTGTTAATTGGGATTTGCACAGATTTGGTCTGTATATGCTACGAGCTGTATGTAAAATGAAGTCTGACTGTACAATCTTAATTAACAGTCAAGGTTTTCAATGTACAAAGGTTCTACCCTCATCATCCTGCCAATGGTTATTTCTACAAACCCAGTGGCTCACGGCTGAAAACCAGCAACTGCAGTTTGGAACATACCATCATCATCTCCTGCTTCCCAGCTTCTCCACCCTGCCAAGGAGGGCTGTAAGGAACACCCCTCTGCAGGAGCCTGTAGCCAAGACAGCTTTATGCCCTCAAAGTAGCTTGCTTTGCTCAGGAGGGCTTATTCTGCCAGCAAAACTGCACCCAATCAACACAAGACACCTGCACAGCTTTCCCAAGCAAGCATCCCTAGGCAGAGGCTTGGCCCACACCTACCACACATCTAGGGCTTAGACATGCAACCATATACCCAAGTGTCTGAGCCATGATGTCCCTGGTGAACAGCAATCCCTGTAATGCCAAACACTATGGCATATTAGTAATTCTAACTCAGATGTGTAGATGCTCACAAGATCAAAACCTACCTGTCTAGCTGTGTTATGCAATTACAGAGCAGAGGACTCCCAGCACACAGTTGTGCTCCTCTTGTGCCTGATTTGGCTCTGCAATGTACCATGACAAAGAGGCACCACAGGCTCATTGCCACATCGAGCTGTTCTCATATAAATAACCTATGGCACAGGCAGAGCACGTGGCACACTCATGGGGGGCTTGGATCTGATTTGGGGCACATCCTTGGAGAAGCTGATGCTGTCACATGAGCAACTCAGAGGATCTAGTAGAAAAGACAAGAGATTGTAACTTCTCCTGCCACACGCTGCCCAGCCCAGATGACAGCAACATGACAGAGCACTCTGGTGTGAGAGAGACAGAGGTGTTTAATAGCACAGAGCAGCTGGGGAGTGAAGGGGAGGAGACACATCACTGAGAGAATGGCATTGTCTGCCTGAAGATCAGCTCTAAAAGCAAGCTTGGGAAAACAGCACCTGGTTCCCATGGAGGATAACAAAAAAATGTGATTCAAGCACTCCTGTAGGAAGAAATGGGGAAATGACTGTGTTGGTGGAAACTCATTTGCAGAGGTGGCCTATGTCTAACAGTCCCTGAACAACAATGAGGAAAGAGCAATCTGTTGAGACACACATGGCTGAAAACC
Organism: Bucco capensis; assembly: GCA_013396975.1. NCBI lineage: Eukaryota > Metazoa > Chordata > Aves > Piciformes > Bucconidae > Bucco > Bucco capensis. Next base: position 69,869 of record VWZO01008843.1, on the reverse strand, counting down.
CAAAGGCCAGGTAACGGTGTCTGGCAGAGGCTGGAAGCTTTCTCCTCCTACCTTCACTCCTCCAGTGATGTAACATGCAAAGATATTCACAGCTACAGAAACTGGAGCCTACGTTGGCCAAACCTCCACAGAGCTCTGACAGTGCAGTGAGAAAACAATCCTGGTTCATTTTCCTTCCATGCAGCTGAACTTCTAGTCCCCACTAGAACAGAATCCTTCCCACTCTTGTGCCCAGAGCCAAACACAGCAGAGCTGCTGGAGAATGGGGTTTAAGTAGGATTTCAGATATGCCTTGAACTCCTGATGGCAGGTCCACAGAGGAATGGATCCTACTGCAGCAACACGGGTTTGTCAGGCACAGAACAAAAGAAAGCATTGTGAATTCCTGCCAAAATATTAAGGGCTTTTTCTCATTCAAAAACCTAAAGCAGCTGAGTCAATCCAGAGACCAGAGCTATCCCCAGTGTGTTTACAAGGTCAGATGCAGCCACAGCCAGCACTGGGTGCTCCTGAGCTTCGTGGGCATGACACAGCCCACAGCAGAGGATGCTGGTGAGGGGCTTCAGCCACTTCAGTCCCCTCCCTGCTTTCCTCCACTCACCTCCACTGTGAAACTAGGCCAGGACTCCAGCTACAACTACTATGCTCATGCAGAACCACATGAAAAAACAGATGTAAAAAACAAAAACAAAACACACACACACACAAAAGGAAAATCCACTGAAATGACAGTTTTCTACCCAATATTCTCCTTTAGAAAGTCAGTGATGGGTTTTCAAAGTGGATTTGCTTATTACATGTGGATTTTTCCTAGCAAGGAGCACTGAATGACCATGCAACGGATGCCATAATTCCATAGGTCTGTCAATAATTGCATAGGCTGGAACAGGTACATCAGCCTAATTGAAGAATGGAATAAAAGGACATGGGAAGGATTACAGATCACCTCTTCGAGATGAAGTTCAGTGCTGCTATCAGAAGTCCAAAGAAGAGGTGCTAGACATTTGGAGTCATACTGGCTTTGATCACAAATAGTTCACATGTTACAGAGTGCTTCTAGAAGTTTCCTATTTCTCTTAATTAGGCCCACTCATGATCTCAGGGAATGAAAGCAAAAACCAGAGCATATAAACAAGTGAACATTTTGACTTATGTCACTTGCCATCTCTTACCCAGTGAAGACAACTTGTATATTGAAAAATTAACCTTCTGGATTGCTACACCACTTCCAGTTAAAGGCTTCTAACACCAGCTCAAGCCTTATAACCTTGTAAAAATATTTCCTGTTTTACAGATGGAAAAAACTTCACAGGTAGCAAAACATCAAGCCAACCTGACCCAGAGTCAAACCCTGGAGAGCAGCATAGGCTGCAGGACTCAGCCACAGTGTTCAACCAGGACAATCCAAGAGTGGGAGCCTCTGCTTATCCCCAGGGAAACCACCAGCACAGAAGGAACAAGAGATGCATTAGGATGAAGAGGCCTCACAAGAAAGGAACCCATACAAATCCACATACCTCATCTCAGCAGACTCAGGGGACTTTATAGAATTACAGAATCATTAAGGCTGGAAAAGACATCTGAGATCATCAAGTCCAACCATCAACCTAACACTGCCAAGTCATCACTAAACCATGTCCCTCAGCACCATATCTACATGTTTTCTGAACACTTCAGGGATGGTGATTCCACCACTTCCCTGGGCAGCCTGGGCCAATACTTAACCATACTTTCAGAGAAGAAACTCTTCCTAATATCCAATCTAAACTTCCCCTGGAACAACTCGAGGCTATTTCCTTGTTCTATCACTTATTGCCTAGAAGAGATCAACCCCAACTTGGTCCAACCTCCTTTCATAGAGTTGTAGAGGACAGATCCCAAACAGACAGATTCCAAACACACAGATCCCTCACTGCTCTGAAATAGCACCTTGAACTGCACAAGCTGAACTGCACCTTGAAGGCACACAGGCTGCTGACACCAAGGACACTGCTTTTGCTGTAGACAAAGCATCACAACGCCCATGCCAATGAGCAGAATTTCTATTAACTGGCAGGTAACAAGACTGGGAAGTTATCTTGGGCACAGTGGCTTTTCATCAGGAACAGATTCTAAATCTCATGACCAGACTCCAGCAACCAGCCTGGCCTGGACCATTCTGTAACTTTTGTTTAAACTGCTGACTGCCCCATGGCTTGGGTACACTGCAAGCAGTCTGCTCTCACTGAAGCTGATGGCAAATCCCTCCCCAGTTTCTGTGCACGTGGATCAGGCCCCTAGACTCTTTTTAATGCAATACTCTATTTTAGTCTATGTAACCTCCTTCTTATGGAGGGGGTCAATGCTGCAAACTCTCATTGCACTTAAGTCCTATTATCTGTCTGCACTAATTCTGCACACAGGGCATTTACTGGTCCACAGCTTTCTGCTCATACAGCTCCACATTCAGCAGCCCCAGTCAGCCATGAAGCCAGGCATCTGCTAAGTAAGAGAGAAAAGGCAAACAAATCCCAGAGGTTTACCTTCCTTCAGCATTCAGCTGCTGGTCAGTTTTTCCAGTACTCTCCCTTTGCACATGGCACAGTACAGACTTCAGAAACTCTGGCAAAGAAGCAGTTTATGTTCTGTGCTTGCAAAGCACTAGCTATACTTACAAGGCAATAAAAATTAGCTTAATTAATAATACATCAGCAAGAAAATGTTAATGAGCAGCCAGTAGGGAAAAGGACTGTTGTCTAATCTCCTTGTGTGGACTCCTTGCCCTGGCAGCAATCAGCAGCTGCATCAGCATTACCATCCCAGTGCAAGGAAGATCTCTGACTCATCAGGGAAGGCATATGGGGACCAGGGGCTGTGTCACCATGTACACTTGTATCTAAAGGCAGAGCCTGTTGCATCAGAAGCAGCTCTTGGCAGCTCCACACCAACTTCCACTTGCGGAGTTTTTGTCATTTAAAGAAGAATGTAGAATGTCTCTGGGCATCCAATGGACAAATTCACACACAAGGGAGACTCCTGCAATCTGCAAAACATACACCTCTGTCAACAGAGCCTGCAGCTGCTTCAGGCTGCTGGATCACAAGCATGTTGGGGAGAACCATACCAAACCTCCCTGCTCCTGGGAGCTTGCCGAAAACATCCGAGCTGTTTCCTTGGGGCCTGCCAACCCTCACTGAGGGCTCAAACCCTTGTGCCACTAGACAGCTTGGTGCATTTCAGAGCAGATCCTTGAAATAAAAGAGGAGACTGAGGGGAGACCTCATTGCTCTCTATAACTACCTGAAGGGAGGTTGTAAAGAAGCAGGAATTGGTCTGTTCTCCCTGGTAGAGAGTGATAGGACAAGGGGAAATGGAAGGAAACTGCGCCAGGGGAGGTTCAGGTTAGATATTAGGAGGAATTTCTTTACTGAAAGGGTTGTGAGCCATTGGAACAGGCTGCCCAGGGAGGTGCTTGAGTCACCGTCCCTGGAGGTGTTTAAGAGACGGCTGGATGTTGTGTTGGGGACATCATTTAGTGGGGTGATAGGGCTAGGAAAAAGGCTGGACTCATGATCTTCAAGGTCTCTTCCAGCTGTAACTGTTCTATGATTCTATGATTCTATAAATGCCCTCTCCTAGCTGTCTCCTCTCCATGCTGCCTCTCCCCAGTGCAGGAGGCTGTTTTGGCACGAGCCAGCCCCCCAGGAGTGAGAGCCCAGGGCTTGCAGCTGCCAGCACAGCTCTGCCACTGGAGCACATCCACACTGGCACTGAGTCCCAGTATGTTCATCAAGGCTCCTGTCGCATGGGGAGGTGGTTTCCTGCAGCCAATGGAAGAGCTCCCAATCCTGCCTTTCATCACAAGCATGGCTGGAAACAAAGGCCTGGTGAAGAAGGGCTAGTTGGCAGCTAAAACTTCCTAGCAGTAGCCAAACCTCAGACCTGACAAATCACTCTTACACTCATCCCCTCCTGACCTTCTCCTGACGCCTCCAGGACCACAGCAGGACGTGTATTTAAGGCCACAGGCTGGCTGGGGGTAAGGAGGACCCTTGTGTCCTATGTCATTGCTGAGGGCAGCCTGCAGCCACAGCTCCAGGACAAACAGCAGTCACAGCTCCAGGATAAACAGCAGCCACAGCAACAGAACCTGTGTCTTGTGATTCCATAAAGCACCAGCATTTGCATCTGCAGCAGGAGGCAAACTTTTAGTCTGCTTTCACACAGGGGCAGAAGATAAATGATGTCTATATAAAAAAGAGCCTCCAAGAGGATAGTCTGGAGGTGTGGATTTGAGAAGACATCAAACTAATCAGTTTTTAATCAAAGCCTTAAATGACTGAGACCAATGTGCTATCAGCACAGAGCTGCATCAGAAAAGGTGCTAAACTTTTCCAAAGCCATATCACAGCACAAAGGGTGCTGACAGGGAAGGAGGCTAGAAAACTAGCAAAGAAATCCCCAAAATGTGGGAGTTAGGCAGGGAGTACACTGTGTGTTACAGACACCTGGTCTAAATAAAGACAGAAATCAACTTGCAGCAACTGGAAAACAAAGTGGAAACAACCAAGAGAGAATATGATTCTCCCTCACTCGCCTTTTGGAATGATGCAAGTTAGAGGCTGTGCTAACCACTCCCCACTGCACATCCTCCAAAGTCAAAGCTGAGGAATCTCCAGCAGATGTGCTCAGGAGCAATTTGTTTGCTCCCTGGTGGAGTCTCCCTGGAACAGGGGAATGTTGATTGAAAGACAACATGGCTCTTCACCTCCCCTCTCCACACACTAAAAGCAACAGGATCTGGCACTACAGCAAGAGTAAATATTCCATCTCATCCAAGGGCCATTTTTAATGGAACATTCACTGTTTCTCCTTAAATGTGGCAAAAAAGATTAAATATTCCAGATGTCAGCCCCAGGTCCTACAGTATAGCTACTAATAAACTATCCTCTTAGCATATGCAGCATGGGTGTGAAAAGATACATCCTAGGAGTTCTAACAACACAGAATCACAGAAGCATTAAGGTTGGAAGAGACCTCTAAGATCAAGTCCAACCACACCTATCACTCCCATGCCACTAAACCATGGCCCCAAGCACCACATCTAGACATTTCTTAACCCCCTCCAGGCATGGTGACTCCAGCACCTCCCTGGGCAGCCTGGGCCAATGCCTAACAACCCTTGCAGGGAAGAAGTTTTTCCTAATATCCAATCTAAAGCTCCCTTGGTGCAACTTGAGGCCATTTCCTCTTGTCCTCTCACTGCTAACCCAGTAGAAAAGACCAACCCCCACCTCACTCCAACCTCCTTTCAGGCAGTTGTAGAGAGAGATAAGGTCTCCCCCTGAGCCTCCTCTTCCTCAGACTAACCAACCCCAGTTCCCTCAGCCTCTAAAACCACCCTTCCTGATCCAAGAACAAAAGGATTTCTAATGTATGGAATTCACAGATCCTTACCATTTCAAATGCTGAGTTGACAAAAGCTATTACAAACAAGTTTGCAATTAAAACCCCCTAATGCCTTGGTTACCACTCCAGCAGTGGTGCTTTTGCAAAGCCTTCTGGGTGTTGATTTAATCTATCAAATATTAATAATGCTCCTCAATTAATAAAATATTTAGAGTCACGCTTTATGTTCTTACAATCTGGAGATTTACATTCAAACTTGCAGGCCAAGAGGAGACTACATGGGATCATACATAGCAGCTTGCAGCCTGTTAATGCCTTCATCTCCCAAACAGATACTCTCCTCTTTACACTGATAGAATCATAGGTCTCAGAATCATAGATTGGGTTGAGCTGGGTTGGAAGAATCATCTTGTTCCAACCCTCCTGCCATAGGCAAGGATACCTTCAACTACAGCAGGCTGCTCCCAGCCCCATCCAACCTGGCCTAGAAAACTTCCAGGGATGGGGCAACCACAATCTCTCTGGCTAACCTGTGTCAATGTCGCACCACTCTCACCGTGAAGAATTTCTTCCTAATACCTAATCTAAATCTCCCTCCTTCAGTTTGAAACCATTACCCTCATCCTATCCCTACACTCCCTGAGAAAGTCTCTCTCCAGCTTTCTTCTAGGCCCTTGAAGCACTGAAATGCTGCACTGAGGTCTCCCTGGAGCCTTCTCTTCTTCAGGCTGAACAATCCCAACTCTCTCAGCCTGTTCTCACAGCAGAGAGCTTCCAGCCTTCAGATCATGTTTGTGACCTCTTCTGGACCTGTTCCACCAGCTCCATGTCTCTGCTGTGCTGAGCACTCCAGAGCTGCCCCAGCACTGCAGCTGAGGTCTCTAGAGCAGAGCAGAGGCACAATCCCCTCCCTGCCCTGCTGCCCATGCTGCTGGGGATGAGTCCAGGACACAGGTGCCTTCTGGGCTGTGAGCACACATTGCCAGCTCATGTCCAGCTTTTCACCCACCAGGACCCCCAAGTCCTTTACTGAAGGTCTGCTCTCCACCCCTTCAATCAGAAGAGCAAAAATTAAATTACAGGGAGAAAATAGTAACAAATATATATGGCTTTGCTGCCCAGCTGCTCCCACCTGGGCTGAGCTAACACAGCAACAAAACCTTTAGTCAGTCTGGAGGTAGGAGATGGCCTTGAAGTCAAAGGCTTTTGGCCATTTGCATTCTCTACACACCAACAAACATCACATTTCAGTAACTACCTCCTGAGGCTGCAACAGGCAAACTTTCAATTCCCAAATCAACAGCTGGATGGAGCATGTAATTTTGAAACCCATTAATCCTTTCTAAGTCTTCTGCCATGTGCATGCATGTTTAATTTCCCCACTTCTTGAAACAGTACTGGCATTTTTGAGAGAGCCTGACTATAGCTTCTGAATGCTCTGGGTCAGCAGCATGAAACATCCCCAATTACCCACTGAAGTTGGATAAAACATTTGGGTAATTTGCCTTTTGGCTTTGAGCCCTCAGGAGAAATTGCCCATTAAAACTTCCTCTGAAACTGCAAGGACTAGAAATGTGTGATTGGAGAGGAAGAAGAGAGCTGAGAGTCTCAGGAACCCAGGAGTTCTCACTTAAAAAGGAAAAGGAGGGAGAAAAAATACTCATTTCACTGCACTCAGGGCTCTGTTCAAATGCATCAGTAGCTCATGGCCAATAGCCCTGGGGAGACCAGGGCTCCCTTTTGCCAGTTAACCTGCTAAAATACAACTGTCCACATCTACACTTGGGTTCTAACATTAAGTACAGATCTGCAGTAGTACTCTGAAGCACACACAGACTTACCCTCTCAACATAAGCAAGGCAAAGCACAGCCTATTTCAGTTTGGACACCTGGACTGCAGCTCTTTCTCTGCAGAGGTGCCTGTGCTCTCGTGCTGTGTTTCCTCCAGCTCTAGGGATGGCTCGAGCCATCACACTCATCCTGGCTGCCCTCCGCTCTCAGAAGCACTAAGCACCATGTTCCTTTTCTTCTTAGCAACAAGCACAAGCAGGCATGTTTTCCTGCAGCATCACAAGCCTCCTGGACTTGGCTCAAATCCTTTGCCCCATCTCACAGGCAATGGGCCTGCTGGGTAGTCTCTAGGCACCACTATTATCTCCACTCACCTTAAGGTGCTCAGTTCCCCAGTCCTCTGCTGCTGGTTTTGAATGCTGCAGCCACAGCAAGCTCCTAACCATCTCCTGGGCCATGAACTGGCCTAGCTTACCCGGGAAGCTATAATCACTTGGAATATTTTTATCCCTGTTGGCATCATTTTACATTTCCCTGTAACAAATGGGATCAGCCACTTACCCAGCTTTGTCTGGAGCTGATCCATGCCAGCTCAGTTGTCTTGCTCTGCCTTTCCTTCCTCCCCAGCTGCACTACCTGCAGCTCTCCTCCCTCTCCCGTGTGCTGTCTCTGCAGGATGATTTAGCCGTATGCAAACACAAGTGGACCTGGATTTTCTGCTCTACCAGTCCATCCCACTCACCATCTCCCTGTCCTAAAGTGACACTGCTCACCACTCCCTCAGGAAGGAGATATAACACAGAAAAGGATGGATTTCATAAGCCACCTCCACCCCAAAGCCAGTCCCTTGGACACACAAGCAGCTCAGCCCTACACAGTTTGACTCCACAGACGAGTCAGAGTTCAAACCCTCTCAGAGCTGCTCTGTGCTTCAGGCCAGGCAAGGGTTTGAACTCTGACTCCTCCATGGAGCCAAACTATCCTACATGTAAATAAACTCAGGCCAATCAAGCTGGTAGAGAGGCAGATGGCAACACAATGGTGGGGATCAGACTGGGCATTAAGGAAACAGGAATCCTCCTGGAAGAACACTTCCTACTTGAACAGTGGATGTGCAGGATGGCCTTGATGCTTTGCCTATGCTAGAAATTTCTGATTAAAATCAGGAAATCCTTTCTTGTTTAGACACAGCAATACCAGCATCAAGTGCTTTTGTAAGTACAGTTTATTCTGGGGTTATGTACATTTCACAGAGCCTGGCAGCCAAGCTAAGCCAGCAGGGCCACAGCAAACTTTTCCACTCCCTGTGATGATCACTGGCTTCCATGGCAGTCAAGGAAGGGGAAATGTACAGCAAAATATGTCTTGAAGCTCTCAAACAGACCTATTGAACCTCTCACAGTCCTGCACTAAACATAACCCTCTATCACCAACTCCTGTTCTGGGACCCAGTGACCCAAACCACAGGCACTAGCTATGCAATGCTACAAACACTCTGCTGGAGAAAAGCAAGAGGAAGAAGCCCTGCTGTCATCCCCTCCCCAGCCCCACGCAGGAGGCATTCCCCAGCTTCAGGGGGGGAAGGAACAGGGCACAAAGTGCCAGGCAAGCTGGTAAAGAGCAAGGCCCCAGACAAACAGTTCAGATCAGCAGCAACACAACAGTATCAGTCCCTAATCATGTTGCTATCAGCCGCTCTCATGCTCCTTTGAAAGGGATACCCCAGGGCACTGGTACATTGCTCTCTGCCAGCAGCAGTCAGTCACCAAGGGCTGCTGATGCCTCCATCAGCTGGCACAGCTGTCTGCAAGGCGAGGGCTCGGCCAGCTCGAGCTGTCAGCGCAGCTCCAATCCCTTCCCTCCACAGAGAAGCTGCTTGCTTGCTTGCTTGTTTGTTTGTTTGTTTTTCTTCTTGTTGTTGGGGCTTTTGCTGGTAATTGCATCTCCAGCAGGACTTCTGCTGACACAGCTCTGGTGGAGGGGAGAGCAATTTCTCTGCATTTGTGGACAGATAAGTAAGTTGGCAAAACTTCTCAAGTGCAGAGCAAGCCTCTGCTTTGGAAAGCAAACAAATAAGCTACCTTGGTCTAAAATCACCTCTAAACTCATACAGCTATGTCCACAGACTTACTTCAGCAAGGAAAAATGACAAATCCTCCTCTCCAGCCAGCACAATTATATTGGAAGAGCTTTTTTAGAAGTATAAACCAGGCCTTTGGTTCTGCCCTGACTGACAGAATGTTCCTCAGATGCTTTCTTCAGTCACGTTGGCTGAGCCACATTAGCTTAACACAACCGAAGGGCACTAAAAGTGCTTCTGGAAAAATTAAGAGCTTTCTTAAAACTGCAGAAGTCATAAAATCATTGAGGCAATAAGGTTGGGAAAGCCCTCAAAGACCTTTTAGTCCAACTATTTGCCCATTCTGTTAAAGTTTCTCTACTTGGAAGAAAAGGATGAGTTCCCAAAGGGCCTTTGCTCACCCACAGCTTGCTCAGCATATGAGAATTCATCTTAGGAAAGTAGATGTTAGTATCCATTTGATACTGGGTACAAATGTGTCATGAACAGGACAGTGTGGAATTTTAACACATAAACAGAGTAACCCTTGTGCAAAGTCCCTAACTGATAAAGTCATAAACTTAGAATCAGGACAGGAAAAAAAACCCCTTTTTTCATACAAAGATAAAGCTAAAAGGCTGCAAACCCTAATAACCCTGATAGCCCAGAAGAAATCTAACACAACTGGAAACATACCTATTTTGCCTGTGTTGACAATCTCATGTCAATACAGTACCAACATCCCTCACTGAGCAAAGTAAAGGCTGCCCTGCAGCCATCGAAACACACAGGCTTACAGACAGCTTACAGAGGAGAAAAGATGATAAAATGCACCATGTTTTCCTGATGTAGCTCACTGAAACAGACTCCAGATTAACAGCAACAGCCCTGGGCAAGCAAAACCCTCTCCTCACGCGTGATACCAGCTGGCAAGAGTAAATGAGGGAGGAGGAAGCGCAGGGCAGGCCTGAAAGAAGCACTGGAGTTTGTGTCACCTGCAAAACAGAAAGCATGAAAGTGCAGAAGTCATCTACATGCTCACACTCAAAGGCACTGCTCATTAGGTCCTGTCTTTCCCTATCACCACTCCTGCCCTCCATGGCCTATTACAGCAACCTCCTTCCAGCCAGAGACCTCTGAACAGGAAACACTTTGACATGAGTGCATGTTGTCCCTTAATCCAGGAGGGAGTTCACTCAACAGGCAGAGGGGCTGCCTGCAGAGCTCTGGCCCCAGCTGGCTGAGGGGATGAGAGCAAGGATCAAAGGCAGGGCAAAGTCATAGCAGAGCCAGCCTGATCTGGCAAACTGCTCAGCCTGTTGAGCCCTCCTGGCCGTTCAGAGGTGAGGAGCTGCTGGGTGCTGAATGCCTCGGAGATCCAACCTCAGCTGAGGGGGCTGAGAGGTGGGGAAATCTGTCCTCTGTGTGGCTTGCACACTGTCTCTTCACTCTAAAGATCAAAGCTGCATCTCCAGGAAAAAAAGATGTTAGAGATCACAACAGATAGGAGGAGAAAAAAATGATGACAAATGCAGTGTGACTTCTGAAGAGAACCACTTCATTCAAAGCCGCACACACACCTCACTTCCTGCTTGGCAGGCAGGCACCAGCCTTCCTGAGCTTAGCATGAGCCTGAGCAAAAACCAGCCTGGCTTCAAACCTCCCTCTTCAAGCTCACACCAAACAATCATATTAGGAAACACACAAACACAAGCTCAACTGAGTCTCTTCACCAAACTGATGCAAACTGGAGTAGCAGCATCAAATTCAGAGCTGGCTGAGCAAGACAAACTCAATCCCTTAAACTTTCATCTTTAGTGCTGCATTTATCTAAAATATAAAAGGCCCAAACCAGACTGGGTATAAGACACTTGCTCATGAAATCCACCAGCAAAACCAGGCTTCTCTGCAGCAATGTGGCTACTGCACCTAATGACTGCAGCATAGCTACTTACCTGGCAGCCCAACTGTTCCCCAAAGCACAAGGATTACTTGGGGTAGCCTCCAAGGACAGCAGCCAGAAGAGACTAACCACCAAAGTTTACAGCTCAGAACTCATAACTTGGTGCTTAGAGAGCTTCTCCCTCACCCATCAACACTAAGATTTGGCAAGAAGCTATCCTATACTGGAAGCTCTGCCTTGAGTTCACTGCCAACAACGTTGTTTGAGGAGGCAGTGTGGACACTCCCTCAAGACACACAGACAGCACTCTTCCAACCAGCCCACTCCCACCCAGCTCTGCTCAGAGTAAGGATCTCCTCCCAGGAACACACCTCTGCTCCTCTCTTGACCAGGTGAAATAATTCCTCCTTTCTGCTCCATCTTGCACATGGCGGAACACCATGGATATGGGATGTTAGTCCTTGCTCTCCAGCACCAGTGCTGGGGAAGCAAAGAGCATCTCCTCCAGCCTGATCTGTATCAACCTCCTCCCCTCTGCCCTCAGAGCAAAGGCAGATCTGGCCTCAGATTTAACTAAGTTTATGGAGGAGGGGAGGAATTAAAATCCATATGAGTCACTGTACCCTCCCCATAATCCATGGCAACATCTGTGGATATTAAGCATCATTCTAAGAGCAATATTTCTAATGCTCTGCATACAGAGCAGACCCAGCCAGGACTCCTCTGAGATGCTTCCCAAAGTAAAAGTGCATTGAGAGTTGATGAGCTACAAGCCAACTCCTGCCCTGGTTACAGCCAGGCCATTCTCCTGAAAGCAATCACACCGAGGCAGCCAAAGGCAAAACTGGACCATGGACTCACAGAAGCACCTGAGGAATGATTCCTCTATCACAAGATTAACACCTGATCCTCTTCAAAAGCACAAACGAAGGGCAGCAGGATTAGGCCTTGAGATGCAATTGTGATGCATAAGGAATAACAAAAGCCTCAGACAAAACTCCCACCAAAGATGAGGGGAATCTGTCCAAGTAATAAATTCAAGCTGTCCTTGCAGCAAGCACTTCACGAAGCTCTGCTGTTGCACCTGTGTGGCTGTGCCACAAACTTCATCCCACACAGGGCAGAAGTCCTCTGTAGCAGAACAGCTCTCTGAACATAGAATTCCAGAGAGAAAGCTGGGACAGGCTGCAGCACAACCTGTCACACTTGGATAGGAAGGCATAACCCAGCTGTCAGGAGATGCTGATTGTAACTGCATCTGGCCACAGTTATGGAGCATTCACTCATCTCCAGCTCTTCTATAGTTTGCATATGGATGTACACCTGTATTATTATCTCACTGCTCTCCTTGTGCACATCAAAACGCTGCAATTGTTTACCTGAGGGCAGACTTGTAAAGAGTTTAACAAAACCCGGGGGAAAGTTTCAGTCTGGCACACAGAAACACCAGCAGCACAGAAAGTATTTCAGCTCCGTGTGCCACTCTCATAATCTGGTGGGGTAGTTGAGCTGGGTGCTGTACTCTTTGGGGACGTTTACAGATTTGCCTAATTATGGCTAATTGTCCTTACATGGTAAACTTTATTTTCTGTGGGGATTTTGGCTGTGGCTGTTGTACGTTCTTCAAGCCTTGCACTCAGCGCATCTCACAGCACTCTACCAGCCATGGGGACAGAAGCTCGGTGGGGCTGGAACCTTGTTAGTCCTGGATCGCTGGTGGTTGGCTGAGGAGCGGCTGGATCTCCTGCACACCTCAGCCTCTCACCCTCTCACCCCCCTTGGCTCTCCCAGGGCCACTTTCTCCTCCAGCCCCATCACCAGGGGCGGTCTCTGGGCCTACTCCTGCGGACGCAACGCAGAGTCAGCCCGGGCTCGGCAGGGAGAACGCCGAGATGCTGTCCCGGGCCGCTCGGCCTCCCAGGGAACGCTGAGAGTTTTCTAAGGTAAAACTCAAGAGCTCTCCTCTTCAAAAGAACCTTCGCAGCCCTCTAGCGCCCAGCCTCAGTCCCCGCTCCCTAGAGAGCCGGAGCCTCAGCCACAGCCGCCCTCCAGGAGGTGCCCGCAGGCACGGCAGACGCCCCCTCTATTCTCCCGCAGTCCCGCCGAGCTCCAGCCTCCCCTCTACTGGGCCTGGGCCGGGTTAGGGCCGTCCCTCAGCTCCTCCCGCCGCGCGGGTCCAGGCGGCCGGGGGCGGGGGGCCTGGGCCGGGTTAGGCCCGCCCCTCAGCCCCTCCCGCCGCGCGGGTCCAGGCGGCCGGGGGCGGGCCAGGGGCTGAGCCGGGCCGGGGCCGCCCCTCCTCTGCCGCCGCCGCGCGGGCCCAGGGCCCTGCATGCCTCATGCCTGCCCCCGCACGGGGGCGCTGCGGCCGCCCGGGACCCTGCATGGCTCATAGCGGCGGCCCGGCCGCCACCGCGGCGCCCGCAGGCCCTGGACTCTGGATGGAGCCGCGCCAGCGTCGCGCCGCATGGCGAGCCCCGGAACGTGGATGGCGGTCTGGCCGCTCCCCGCCCCCCCAACATGCACCGGCTCCCATTGGGGGGGAACCCCGGAACCTGTATGGCCCATACCACTGACTCACCGCGGAGGGGTGTTACTTATACAGAGTCCCGGGCTCCCCCCCACCACACAATGGCAGCAGCTCCCACATTCTTCCCCTCAGAGGAGTTGGACTGAACCATGGGGCCGCGGGGGCACGGCTCCCCTCCCGGCCCCCGGCACAACCCGCCGGGCTTTGGGCGGTACCAATCCGCTTTTCCCCCATCTTCCTTTCCCCCCGCCCGGGCAGATGGACGCCGCCGCTCTCACTCACCTCGGCATCCACTGTGGCCATGGCCGGAGCCCCGGAGCGTGGCCCCGCCCCCGCGGCAGCTCCTCGCGCCTCAGCTCCGCCCCTTTCCCCTCATTCTTCTCAATGGAGACGCTTCGTGGGCACGGCGCATGCGCTTGCCAATATGGCGGCGCCCTTGCAGGGATGCTTCGCGTCATGGCGGCGCCCGATAGGAGTTTGCCGTACAGCTGGGGCGGGGGTGAGGCGGGGACAGAGCCGCGGGAGGACAGAGCCACTCGCCCCGCACCACCGCCTCACTCTTACTCACAGACACCGTTTGTACCGAGAGCCCCTGAGACGGCGGCTGGGGCTCCTCGCACGGGGGGGTTCGATCCCGGTGCTGTGCACGAGCATCTCCTAATTAGCCATTCCTAATTGATAATGAGTCTCCCAAACTTTCAGGAGTACCGTGACGGTACCCAGCGGCAGCACTTGCCCAGAAACCTAAACAAAATCCTTGCGGGGAGACCACAGAAAGAGTCTGAGTCCCTCCATCCATCCTTCTGCCACAAAAGTTACCCTTGGACAACCGTCTCCTGCTGGAACTTCTCCTCCTTTGGGCTTCCTTTTGTGCCTGCAAGCTCTGACGAGTCCATCTCAGCTAGACACAGGAATGGACGTGCCAGGGAGGAGGCAGCAGAGGGTCCTTTTGCTCCCTTCCCCACACCCCCAGCACCCACCACAGCTCCTTTCACCCTCCCAGATCCCGCAGGACCCCTCCTAACACCCAGGTCCATAAATCCATGATTGCAAAACAATTAGCTCTTTTACAACTCCTCAGTAAAGCAGAAGATAGCACAAGGGAGAGGATAAGCACCTCCGGGGCTTCTTGGCCCCAGAGCTGCTTTGACTGCTGCCCAGGGAAACCATACCAGCAGCTGGGATGCAGGGACAGGCAGACAGAACTGCTGGAGCCTCCCCGGGCAGGGAAGTGCTCCTTTCCTGGAGGTAAATGGGAGCCTTCAAGCAGCCTGACATCAGTTTACAGATTTATTATCAGCTCTCCAGAGGAACAACGTTCCCTGCCTTGGTCCATGGGCTGATTTCCTGCAGCCGTGCTCCCATACCTCGCTCCTCTCAGCAGGCAGACAGGCGTGTGGATATGTTAGCTTTGCAGAGAGACTCTCACCCTCCAGCACTCTGGAGTCGTGCAGGCATCAGCCATAGGGAGCACTGACCACCATCTGCTTTTGGAGACCTTCTCCAGAACCCTTGGCCTGGTGCTGGGGTTCCCACCATGCTCATCCTGACACATTCACAGCACAGGTGTTCACACCATGGACCTCCTCGCCTGGCACTTTGTAACCACGGGTGGGGCAGGAGTGCATCACTACATCAGAAGATACATTCAGGGAAACAAAGAGGATTTGGGATGGTGGAGCACACAGGGAGCAGCAGTGCACACCCAAGCCTGCACAAACCTGGGTAACTTGGGATTTGACTCAAGTTTTGACAACAAAGTGATCCTCAGTGCTGCCAAATGACCTGCACTGGGGAGCCCAGCATGAGCCATGCTCTGTAACTCCTCCATCAAACCCCAGCTGGCTGACACAGAATCCCAGCATGGTGGGGGCTGGAAGGGACCTCTAGGGATCATCCAGTCCAACTCCATTGCTAAAGCAGAGTCACCCACAGCAGCTTGTCCAGGAAGGTTTGGAATCTCTCCAGAGGAGACTCCACAAGCTCTCTGGGCAGCCTGGGCCAGGGCTCTGCACCCTCACAGAAGTTTCTCCTCCTGTTCACATGAGACATTCCAGAGCCGCCTGGATGCATTCCTGTGTGACCTCGTCTAGGTGATGCTGCTCTGGCAGGGGGTTGGACTAGATGATCTTTCTAGGGCCCTTCCAACCCCTAACATTCTGTGATTCTGTAACCTCTAGAGTTCCAGTGTGTGCCCATTGCCCCTTGGCCTGGCCCTGGGCACCACTGAGCAGAGTGTGGCCCCAGCCTCTTGCCCCCTGCACCCTTCAGCTCTTGCTCAGCATGGAGCAGCTCCCCTCTGGCTCTGCTCTGCTCCAGGCTCAGCAGCCCCAGGGCTCTCAGCTTTTCCTCCTGCCAGAGATGCTCCAGTGCCCTCAGCACCCCAGACTCCAGCCCCAATCCCTGCTGGGACTCTCGAGCCCAGCTACAGCCTCTCCTGCCCTGCAGAGCCTCCCTCACAGTAAACCGAGAATGCTGGGGTGTGGAGGTTTTCCTGGAGATACCAGAGAGACCCCAAAAGTCCCTTCAAGTGCCTCAGGCAAGGCCCCAAAATACAGCGAGAGGCAAAACCTGGCGGCGGGACCGACACCGCGGCACTTGCCCATGGTCACTGCCCTCGGGAAGGACCGGGCCGAGCCGAGCCGAGCCGAGCCGGAGCGGCCTCGCACCGCGGCCCTGCGGTAGCTGCTGCCCTCGCCCGGCCGCGCCGCGGTCAAAATAAGAGTCCCCAGGCCTGAGACGGGTCCTGCCGAGAAGACCTTACCCTGCCTTGCCTAGCTTCGTCGCGCCAGGGCAGTCCCTACCCCAATTTAGCAGCAGCTAATTAATTAACACCTCCCCTCCCCAGAGAACCCGCTATGTGCTGACAGCTGCGGCAGGGCCAAGGCAACGTCCCCACAGAGCATCCACCGTGGCCCCTCCACTGCCTGCTGCTGTGAGGGGACCCAGAGGGGTCCCACGGCTCCCTGCCTCAGCCAGCTAAGGGTGGGTTTCTTGCCCCTTGGCTTCCCCCAGGATGGAGCAACCTGCTCCCTGCACAAAGGAAAGCCACTGGCACCTCAAATGGCCCCTCTGGAAAGCCTCAGTTCCAGTGGGGGCCAGTGTCACCCTGGAACATCACCACCATCCTGCACTGGGGATGCTCAACTTGACATGGAGGCATGGAGAGAATCGCTCGCCTTCATCTCTGCTCCTGCAAACCACCATGCACCCAGGCCCAGCACCCACAGGGCCTCGTGCCTTAGGGACAGGGCCAGAGGGAGGTTGGTAGAGCAGGACAGGCCATCCGGCTGCTGGGTTTGGTGACACCTCTCCTCTTGTGTTTGCTGGGGCCAGGAGAGATGCAGGTATGGGCAAACACTACTGCAGAACCCTCCATGGGCAGGGGAGTGCTCATTTCCTGGAGGAAAACAGGAGCCTGGGTCAAGCAGTAACTGGGACAAACCTCCCTGAGCCATCAGGTAGGGAAGAGGCTCCTGTAAGCAGCAGAAATAACTGGGAAGACACAGAGCCCTCACAACTCATCATGACTCTCTTCCCACCTCAAGCCCTGCAGCTCCACTCATTCAGCCTCCTGCCAATTAATCCAAGCAAGGCAAGGCCGAGATCCGTTTTGCCACAGATTCCCCGTTTTCCTCCAGCTGCTGCTGCAAGCCCCGAGAGGAGCCATGGAGCCCATGGAGCTGAAGGCAGAGGCTCAGGCCCAGGCAGCATGGAGCCAGCAGGCAGCTTCGCCATGGCAGCTGCAGCCCTGCAGCCAGGCTGACATCGCCCTCTCCCGCCCCGAGCCGGGCAAGCAGGGCCACACCTCCACATCCTGGGATTCCTGCCAGCAGGAAGAGAACAACCCAACCGCCCCGTGCTTCCTCTGCCCGGGAGGCAGGCTCCTTCCCACTGGAGCGTTCTCCATCATGCCTGCAAGGGACAGGTTAGATCACTCCACCAGCATCTCCCCTTCCCAGCTGGAGGAGATGAGGTTTGCTTGAGCCTTGGCTATAAAGCAGCTTTTCAGCTTCAGCTCTAGAGGTGGATGCATCCTCTGGAAGACAGGAGCCACTTCTCACCCTCTGGGCCAGGGTCTCAGTGTCACACATTTCCCCTGACCAAAAACTCATGTGGTCTGAAAAACTGAGATCTTTATTTACATTTGTCAGTTCTTTACATTTGGTGGTTTAAAAACTGAGGACAGAAATACTCGCCAGAAGTCCTACAAAACATGTCAAACTGCTAGTTTATACATTAAAAGCCAGTAGTAAATTACTCAGGAGTCTTGGGTTGTACAGAGCCATCACAAAGATTGTTCTATAAAAGCCCCAAATCTGTAAAGAGACCCACAGGAATAAAGACTTGGAACCACAAGTATTGGTGCAAGAAAGGGCACAAGTGGTGAGGGTTTTACCTCAGCAGTCTCTCATGGGGAGGAGGGATGGGACATTCCTGTTGCAGATTGTTGGAGATATTAAAATACAGAATAAAACCCAAACAGACCCTGGAAGAACCTTTATCACCTTCCCTTGTGCTGGCTCAACAGGAACACTTCCTAGCAGAAAATATTTACTTCCACAAAACAACTGAAAGTTCAGTGGAAACCTTAAAGAATCATTGCCGAAAAAGAAGGCAGAAGCTTCACGTGCTCCCTCTCCCCTTTCCCCTTCTCCTGCAGGCAGTGGGACAAGTGCCAAGGCAGAGCTGAGGAGGACACAAACACCACTGAAAAAGCCAAGGCTATGGAGGCAGCAAATGTGGAGAGTGGGACAAGTACAAAGCCATGGAGGATGACAAAGAAGCAGCAAGATAAATCAAAAAAGGAGAGATGATATTTTTGGCATTTTGCATTGAATGCTGAGTTTGGAAACAATGAGCTCACAGGTGTCACTTGCACCCCACCGTGTCCCCAACCTGCTGCAAACAGAACCAAAAACCAACTGCTTGCAACTTTGAGGCAGGAATTTAAATCAATTCCTGTGCACTGAAGTTTCTTACCCAGAGCTGGGCTTGGAAAATGGGCTTGGTTCCTCTATTCCAGAGTTCAGACAAAGAAGAGAGGGATAACATGGGGCCTATAGGAGCTCCCCAGGACTTCCAGAGGTTGAAGCTGGAGAAGCTGCAGAGAACAGAGACAGCAGCAAGGCAGAGGAGCAGGATTGTCCACTTGCCCTCCCCACGGGGGAACATACACATACCCCAACACTGGGCTTTGTCCCATCAAGTTCAATCAAAGTACTCCTACACCCTGAGGACCTTGCTGCCTGCAGCACCCTGGGGCCACCACTGAGGGTAGGTTTAAGAAGAACTGGACTAGCTCCTCCATCCTGCAGTCCTGGACCCTTTCAAAGGGGTCTCAGAGAGCTGAACAAGGCTCTTTGTGTCAGGCCTCAAGTCCCTGGCCCAGTGCTAGAGGCCAGGACCACTGGAAACCACAGCACTCTACTGGTTCTTTCTGTCTCTTGCACAACAGCAAGGCTGCTCCCAGACAAGCTGAGGGCAGCAACCTGCTGCAGCCTGGCCAGAGCCACCTCCATGGTCTGAGAGAGGCCTCATTCTGCAGGAGCTGTGTGTGCCCAGCCCCAGCATCCAAAAGAATGAGCATCACCAGGAGGTCTAGCTCTGACTCCTTGCTGGTGCCTCCAGAGCAGCCAGTGGAGATGGACACTCCTCACCAGTGAACAGTGTGCCCATCTGCCCCTTGCTTTGCACAGGACACCAAGTACAGCAAGAGGTGCTGAAGGACCATGCTGTAGCACATACAATTTGCAAGTAGTCTTCCAGGTCAGGTTGTTTGGAGCTCTCAGCAACCTGTTCTAGTTGCAGATGTCCCTGCTCACTGCAGGGGCTTGGACTAGATGACCTTGAAAGATCCCTAATCCAAACCAAACCATTCCATCAGAAGTTGGAAGAGCAAGCTCAAGTGCCCATTAGCACTGCAGAGATGCAGGGCACAGCACAGGAGCTGTGTGAGATACAGCTGCCCTCTCCTCTCCCCAGGCTCCACCAGGAATGGTGCATTCCCAACCATGAAGGTTAAATGAGAAGGACAGACGCTGGCTAAGGGCATCCCCGTGGCTCCAGCCACAGTAAACACACAGCATTCCAGTTCTCTGGACACATCACCAGCGGCTCAGCTGCAGGGCTGGAGAACAAGGAAGCAGGAACACAGTCCCAGGCCAGGCTGCTTCTCCCAGGCCTTGCCTGGGTCAGGAGCCTGTAGCCCAGCCCAGTACATCCAGAAGCACTGGCAGCTCCCAGGAATTTTTCCAGAGGTGTGGAAGGGATTTGGGTTGAGGCCTGAAAGGAGGGATACATAATGCTGGCAGCAAGGAAGGCCAAAGGAGCTACAGGCTGAGCCAGGCACAGCAGGTTCAACTAACTGGGAGGAAGGGCACTGGGGAAGAGATATACCATCCTGAACAAACAAGCACTGCCTTTGTCCCTCTGTGTATCAAGAATGCTTTTCACTGCAGGGACAGAGCATCAGGCAAAGGACAGAGTCTTCTACAGTAAAAGCTAGGCAGAAGCAGAAGTTGAGCAGACAGTGAAGAAGGATCCTAGTGCCTGAGACACAGATCACACCTCAGGCTACTTGCCATCACATTCAGACAACACCTACATGCTTCAGACATGGCATCACCAAACTGGGGGTGTGGGGAGGAGCCTTCTATAAGTTTATTCCAGATGTTTCTTTAGGAGAGGGCATGGGCTGGTTGTGTCCAGCCCTTCCAGCCAGCCCTTGGCTGTTCCATCTCCATCCTCCTGCAAGGGAGAGTGCCCTCTCCCCTCTCTCTCCAGTCAGACAGCCCTGCCCAAGGCCTGTGGGACAAGCCCTGGCTGCAGTGGCTGCTCTCTCCAGAGCTGAGCCCACAGGACACCAAACTCCCTCCAACCATCTGGAGCTATGAGCCCAGCACTGTGGTCAGGCTGCACCTTGCTTCCCTTCCCCAAGCTGCCCTGGCAGGAGTCACCTTCCTTCCTGGAGAGAGCAAGAAAGCCACTGCCTGTTGCAATAAACCAGCATGAAGCACATTCCTGGATTTGGCATGAAGAAGCACATGGATGAGCATCAGACATGGATGAAAAAAGCAGAGCATTTTTCTTAGAATAATTTATTAAATACAGCATTAAAATTTGTATTTAGGAATTCAATCATTAAAAACAAAACTTCATCTCATATATATATATATATATATGTATCTTTTTTTTCCCCAGGGACAATGACAATCATTCTATCACCATTGGTGCATGTTGTGCCAGCACTGCTCAGAATGCCACCTCTGCTACACTACCCTTAAAGCAGCTCAACACTTAAAAAACCATCATAAAACAAAATAAAAAGCATCTGCAAAGGAAGAGTGCAAAGCAGAGCTTGTCCCCAGCTGCCTGCCAGGGGTGCAGAGGCTGGAGTGCTCCCAACAGCTTCATTAGACATTGCCCACAGGTGTGCAGTGCCCAGCTGCAGCCATGGCTGGGTGCTTGCAGCTCTTACCTAGCTGCTTTGTGGTTTCCTCAGCTTGGGCAATCAATACTCTAAAAGCTAAACAAGGGCAGGGGGGGAAGACAAAACAGCTCAAAAGAAACATGTTGGTTTGCATCCAGCAGCTTCTTCCCCTGACCTGCCAGGTCCAGTGGAGGCTGCAGATGAGGTGCAGCACTTTGTGTTCCCACTTTTGGCATCTCACTGCAGCTGGAGAGGCAGCTCAAGTGCCCTCAGGCAGTGGGGAGCACTCCTGGAGGGAGGGGATCCTGGAGGAAAGGGCTTCCAGGGGCAGGCTCCTTGGGCAGACTCAGAGGTAGCATCAGACAGACTTCTGTAACTTGATTGTCATGTAGTTCTGGCCTGCCAAAGGCAGCAGCAGGGATGGAGAGGGTGCCCTGCAGGGCTGGGAGATGGGACACTGGGGATCTGTTCCCCCACCTGCATACTGACTAGCACTGCTCAGCCTGGCTGCCATGGTCTAGCAGCAAGCAAGGGTGGGCTGTCTCCTACAGGGCTTCTGAAGAGCTGCCCTTTGAGATGAAGGCCAGAAGCTGGCCATGGGAACACCGGGCTCTCCCTCCACATGTCACCAGGGCCTCTTGGGTGATGTGCAAGTTCTCCAGAGAGCTCCCTGCTGCCAGAGCCTGCTCTCCTCTCACCACACACAGGCAGTTGTCCAGCCTGCTGCAAGAGGACCAAAGGCTGCCAGTCACTCCCCACAGCACAGGTACAGCAAAGGGCTTGTGCTTTTGGCTTTTGAAGAGTCCCTGACCTTCTGAACCTGTCTACTCCAAGAAACCTCCTGTTTCAGCTACCCTTAGGACCTATGAAGACAAGGAAGAAGGGCTATCAAAACCTTTTCTGGAGAGCACATGGCCCCTAAAAGAGAAGGGAAAGTCTACACAGCCCAGCCTTCACCTTCAGTGGAGACAT
This sequence comes from Bucco capensis, assembly GCA_013396975.1. Lineage (NCBI taxonomy): Eukaryota > Metazoa > Chordata > Aves > Piciformes > Bucconidae > Bucco > Bucco capensis. The sequence goes on along the minus strand of VWZO01008843.1, from coordinate 47,797 downwards.
GCCAAGTCAGGAGCATCTCAGATAAGGCATCGCAGGTGCTTTGATAGTAAAGCAGTTAGTGTTGACCACAGTACTTAACACACAGGCTGCTGCAGAGGGCATCCCTGGGGCAAAACCACTTCTCCAGCACTTGGTGCAGCAGCAGGAGACTCCTGAGTTTCCCAGACCTCTCCCACACACACAAGCAGGCTGCTCTGGCTGCCCTTGCTTGGTTTTTCCCCCCTCCCTAGAAAGAGACTTGAAAAGCCCAGGCTGGGATGTGCCATTTGCCCCACCAAGCAGCCAGAGAGATAAGAAGAGGCCTTGTGCTGTACCAGACTTTGCAGCAGGCAGGGGAGCCCAGCAGGGCTCAAAGCAGGGGAGGGCTAGTTGCCATTGCTGATGCTGGAGTTGGCACTGCTGCAGCTCTGCTCATAGGATGGAGGTGCCTCTGCAGGGGAAAGAAAGAAAGAAAAAGAGCAGTTATGGTGCCTGTTTGGGAGGTTGCCTTCACCCTAGTTGATGTAACTCAGTGCTGGGTAAAGCAAACTGCTACCATGTACACATCCCACAAACTGCCCCTTGGGGTTTGCATGTGCACAGGCAGAATTTCAGCCAGACAGTTTCATCCCTGTCCTGAAGCCTACAGGGGTTAAACTCAGCACCTCAAAGTCCTGGGTTTTACCTCCCTTTCCTATGCATCCTCAGGTACCCCAACACCTCCAGATCACAGGTGACCCATGTTCTGTGTGCCCCAAGCCAGGGCTGAGGTGACAGCTCGAGTGTCTCATTACCCCAGTGCTAACAGACAGGCTTATTTAGGTAGGACTGTGCTAACAGACACCTCTGGTTCCTGCCACCCCAGCCTCCCAGGACCAGCACAGCTCCAGGAATCCAGCATGCTGGAATTTCCCCAAGCTTTTCTCACCCTGGACAGTCTCTCAGCTCCCACCCCCACAGCCTGTGCCTTCAGACCAGCTGCAGGCCCACTCCAAGTCAGACAGAAGACTTCAGTTACATCATTTTCCTGGCTCTGCTCCCACCAGCCTCACCACAAGCCAAAAAGTTTTTTTTTCAGCAGTGGGAGGCCAAAAGCTCCTCTAAGAACGGAGATCCTCTCATGATGAGCCCAGGGCACGCATGGCTGTAGACAGGGGAACAGCCAGCCAGCTTGTAGAGCTGTAAGAGGGGACTCCTGCAGAGGCTGAAGCAGGCAGAGACATCCCATGATCCCCAGCATGCTGACACCTCTGTACTCCCACCCAGTTGCCAGCTAGCAAAAAGCCTCTGGTGGCAGGAGCTGTTTGCTGCCCTGCTGCCAGGAGCAGGCTGCTCACCATAGGGGTAGCCCCACGTGCTGTACTCTGGAGGCAGGATGAGGGAGCTGGCAGTGGGCACGGGCACCACGTTCCCCTCGGCGTAGTAAGGGACTGTGGCTCCTGTGGACAGGCAGAGTGTGGGATGGTTTGGGGAGCCTGTCTGCTCCGAGTCCACCCTGATCTCCTGGAAGCTCAGTCCTGGGGCATAGCTGAATGGCTGCTGCTGGGAATGGCTTTTGGTGGGGATGGAGACATTGTCCATTGGGTGATAACCACTGGCAGCCTCCTCTTCCTCCGGCGGGGCACTGGGTACCACTGCTGAGGGGATGTGCTGGATGGACCTGGAGGGGCTCAGAGGCACCCTGTTCACAGCAATGTTACCAATATAAATGGGGAGAGTGACAGAAACCTCTGGAGACTTGAGGGACACCTGCAAAAGAAGGAAAAACAGTGGCATGCTCTGGCAGGGGTTCACCTGATGCAAGTTCAGCAATTGAGCTCAACCCAGAGGGGAGCAGAGAATCAGAGAATCACACAATCATTAAGCTTAGAAGAGACCTCTAAGGTCATCAAGTCCAACCATACCTGTCACCACCATAATACTAGACCATGTCCCTAAGCAGAGTATCTAAATGTTTCTTAAACCCCTCCAGGCATGGTGACTCCAGCACCTCCCTGGGCAGCCTAGCCAAGACTTAACAACCCTTTCAGTAAAGTAATTCCTCCTTATATCTAAGATAAACCTCCCCTGGTGCAGCTTGAGGCCCTTTCCTCTTGTCCTCTCACTGTTAACCCAGGAGAAGACACCAACCCTCACCTCACTCCAAGCTCCTTTCAGGGAGCTGTGGAGAGCTAAGGTCTCCCCTGAGCCTCCTCTTCTCCAGACTAACCAACCCCAGTGCCCTCAGCTGCTCCTCACAAGACTTATGCTCTAGACCCCTCCCTAGCTGCAGCACAGCCCACAGGAGCTCCCCAGGAGCACTGAGGTCCTCACCTGGATGTAGTAGTCGATGTGTATGAGGCTACAACCCTGCAGAATGGACTGGGGCAGTGCTGGAACAAGGATCTGCTCCTTCCATTCTGCATGTTTCCAGGCTTTCACTCCTGAGCCTTCCACCTCAGCGATGGTCCTCAGGTCATAAATCCAGCGCTTGGATTTGTAAGCCACTTTCTGTACAGACAGGAGAAAATACAGCTAGCAGAAAGACTGCAGATGGGCTTGTCTCCCACAAACACTAAGTTAAGGCACAAAACACCCAACTGCTTTGTCAAACAAGCACCAGCACAAACCTTGCATGCGTATATTATAGAGCTCAGGCACAATCTGACAATCCCTTGTGGTCTCCTGTGGCCCCTGGTGCCATAACTGTGCCCACAGCAGAGGGAGCATTAAACTCATTGCCCACGGCAAAGTGTGGGGAGTGATACCCATGTTCCTAGAATCCTTGCATGGGTAGGATGAGCTCATTAGCCTTCTGGCAGTCATCCTAGGAGAGGGACAACTCTGATTCCAAACCCAGGCAGATGGAGCTCGTTTAGCCCTGGAAGGCCTTCCAGCTAAGAGGTTAAACCTCCGTCCTAAGGACTTGGCTGCCAGTGTCCAAGCTTGCTAGGCCCTGGCAGATGAACCTTAGGACTAAAGGGTGGGTCCAGCTCTGTGCATGCTGTGTATCACCTAAAAAAATCCATAGCTCAGGCTCGAGGGTGCTATCTGCTATCCTCTTTTTATCAGTGCGCTTGGAAAAGGCACTGAGGAGGAGTGTGGGTGAAGCCCTCCCTGGAGCTTCATTCACAAAGCCTAGCCACAATGACGATATTATAGAGCAGAAATATCCATCATGATATGACACACTGAGCTGGTATAAGCCAGACAAGTTTTACCACCTCTTTTTGCCAGGGAGGCAGAGAGAAACAGAGTTAGCTAGAGGTCTGGACTCCTCACTGCCACCTCCCAGCCACACACTGCACAGACAGTCACTGGTGAGAACTGCCCCAGTTTCACAGAGGCCTCAAGGGGCTGAAGTAGCAGCACAAGGCCAGAATCACCCTTTTGGAAGCTCACCTGGAGCAGGCTGGCCACCACAGCCCCAGTGTCCCGGCCTGACTTGTTCTCGATGTCCGTGCGCAGCTGGATCGCTTGCCCCACGATGTACCCTTTGAGATCGGAGGTGGCTGTCAAGATGATGTTGCCACTTTTCACAAGCTTGTAGTTGAACTTCTTTGTGATTGACATAGTGTTGGGCTGCTGCACAACAACAGAGAGCCAGAGATGTTAGCTCCAGAGAGCCTCCAGGAAAACACTCAAGAGATTTCAAATAAACAAGCAGAATTATCTGGTCTAAGAGGATGTAAAGAACCATCAGCACAGCTCTGGCACAGACAAGAGGTCTCACTTCTCCATCTCCCCAGGTTTACTGTTCCATTAGTTGCTCTTCCCCCCAAAGCAAGCTCCTCAAACCCAGGTCCCTACGAGCACCTGGTGTTATTAGCCAACACCTCTCTCTGCATGCTGAAAATCCACCTCCATCTTTCAGAGCAACACACAGAAGAGTCAACAACCCCTTGGAGCAGGAGCTGATGGCAAGGCAGGGCAGATCAGGAGCCCTTGTCCTGCTTTTGCACAGCCAGGACATGCAGTCTGAGAGCTGTCCAACCACACAATTATCCTCCAGGCAGAACACAAGCAGAAGGACAAGTGCCACACACCTCCTTTTTCTTACCTCAATGTCAGGGATGTCATTCAGGTTGAGAGGGCAGAGAACATAGAAGATCTTGTTGCATTTGTAGTCCTTGGAGAAGCGAGGTGTGTCTATCACAGCTTTCACCTGATGGACAACCTTGCCAAAAGGGCCTTCAAAGGATGTAGGAGCAGAGGCTGGAGTTGAGAGAGAAAGAAAAGGATCATAAGGCTAAGTCAGGCCAAGCATTTCTGAACTGGAAGCATAGTCCCTTTCCTCTTCACCTGAGGAGCTCTCTAAGTATCTAAGAGGGAGAATACATGGTGATTCTTCCACAAAAGACCCAGGGTCTAGGTCACTCAGATTCCTCCTTACAGAAGGAACCCTCTGCAACCAGAGGGGCAAGAGCAGAGATCCTCTCTGTGAGCACACTGTGTGCAGGACAGCTGGCCAGGACCCCTGCCCACACCCAGAGGTCTCACAAGGTCATGCTTGGAGAAGTATGAGCAACAGCTCAGACCTGGCTTTGCACCAGTGCAGCAGGTACCCACTCATCTAAGCTCCTCTGCTGGCTGTGGCTGACCTTATGCTGCCTCTAGCATCTCTGGGCCAGGCTGTCAGCCTGCCTCTGCCATCCAGCCCAAGCCCTGCTCAGCTCAGCCCAGGAGGCAGCAAAAGTCAAGGCTCACATGGAAGTGCCTTCAGCCATTTATCTGCATCATACCTGGCAGCAGGAACTGGAAGGGGAAGCTGTGCTCTCCAGGTGTCAGGACCCCTGCAGGAAACAAGAATAGAAGGTAAGTGGAACAGGACATTGCTTTAGAATAGTGTGATCTTCTGGAGAGCATGATCCTCTGGAGGAAGAGACCAGCACCTGGGGAACAACACACAACTTGTTCAGCTGCTACAGCCCACTGGACAACTCCAATCCAATGAGAAGTGCCTGAGTCAAGAGGAGCATCTGCTGCCACCCACCTCTCCTTGGGATGGGAGATGTCTCCATCCCCAGTGAGTGGTTCTGTGTTAAGATAGCCTGGAAATAAGGTAGTTTGGGGCAGGGTTTGAGGAATCCCACTGTTAGAGCAAGCAGTAAGCTGCAGACTGCTGACATAGGGCATGGACAAGGGATGCTGTGGGTTTATCTTTCCTCAAGTGGGATACAGCCAGAAGGGGAAGGTGAGAAAGCACAGGCACTGTCTGAGGGTGGTAAGGAGGTCTAGTGGGCATCGAGCCCCTCTAGCCTTAGCCACACACCAAATCCCACACAAGCAGCACAGTGTTCAGGAGCTGCAATCAGAGGTACATCTCCCAGGCCTAAATCCACCCCCTGTTCCAAGAAGGGACATGTAATACTTCAGCCCAGCTGCTTAGATAACAGGAGCCAAGGAAAAGATTACCACAATGTTCAAACCTCAGCACTGCTTTTCCTCAACCATATCCTGCTCTGCCCTGGTGGCCTTGAGGGTGCAGATCAGAGCACATGGCTAAAACAACAGTTACAAACTCAGTCACCCTCCAACACTCCCATCCCAGTCCTGGATTCCCTCCCAGGGCTGAACTGGACCTGTTCCAGTGTGATGTGGTAACATCAGACAGCTCCCAAAGCTGCCCTCAGGAATAAAAGTACTAAGGTTATCCATGTTTGTTAACTACATGTAAAGATGAGAGGGTTTGTTGTCCCAGTGGCAGCTCTAAGGAGAGCTGGACAGCAAGGCAATCAGGCTGTGTTCACTCTGCTCTGTAGGATTGCTGCAGGAGGTACTGAGACTCTGAAGCTTGGCTCTTTGGTTGATGCAAGACAGAGGAGACAGCTTGCCTGTTAGCAATGTTGGCTCCACAGAGCTGACACTAATAGAGTCCTATTGTCAGGGGAGTTAAGTGGATTACATGGCAGGGGGAGGTGGGGAAGAGAGAAGGGTAAATCCCTGCCCCCTCCCAGCTCTGTGAGCCAGGCAGGAGGCAGGGAGGTGCTGTTGGACTCAGTGAATCCATCACATTATGGAAAGCTGCTCCTCTGCTCACTCAGCCACTCCCCAGGGACCCAAGGACACTTCAGTCCATATGCATGCTGCCTGCACTGCAAAGGAAGAATAAATAAGACAAGCATCCCACCACCTAACACCCCAGAGGCAAGTCAGGGCAAAACCACGAGACAGACACTGCCCTTACAGAGAGGAGTGAGATTTGCTCCCCTAGAGCCTCTCCCTGGCCATTTCCCTCCGCATCCCCCAAACAAACCCCAACTGTGTGGGCTACAATGCAACCTTCAGTCTTGTCACCAGGTGGAGGCACAAAGCCAGGCACAGCCTCAGCTGCCAGCGTCCTGCAGACTGGGGCAGCTTCTCCTCCTCCCTGCAGCTGAAAGGCTGTTTGCTTGTTGCTTACAGGGGAAAGCCTGGCTAGTATGAGTGACTCAACTAACCCAGGGCACGTGTGCTGCCTTTCACTGGGCACCACTCAACCTTCATCTTATACCTGTTATCCTTACTTTGGGAAAACTGGAATATATCAGCTCTTCTGTGCAGCTTCTGCATTGCAGCAAGGAGACTTGCTCCATCTGACAAGGAGAGGAGCAAGTCCTGTTAATGCAATGTGGAAGGGAGATAGGAATCACAGAGTTTCCATCAAGACTTGGAGACTTTCCAGCTGTCTGACCTACAGAGCCCCAGATGAACATGCAGGGAATGAGTTCAAGTCTCCTGCTAGAAGCATGACACTTCACAGCCTTTCTGAGACCCTTAGGAGGAGTTCAGAGATTCCACTAAGTGCAAGTCCCTGTTCTACATTACAGGCAGCATGACCTAATAAGCCATTTTGGGCAAGCTCTTGCCCAAGCTCACGTGCACCAACAGAAAGCTAGGCTGGGGTTCAGTCTGAAAGCACTTTATGTTCACAGTTTCTAACTCCCTGCAGAAAACCAGAGCTCCTTCAGGTTGCTTCCAACCACACCACTAAGCAAGGCAATGCACAGTGCCAGCACCACTGGCAGAGGATGTGGTTTGGCTGTTGGATCCACTGCCTGCCATGGTGACATTGATAGAGTTTCCACATAGGTAGCTCAGCCTCTGAGCAAGTCACCAGATGAGAAGTGCCCACAAGTCAGTGTAGCTCAGACCAAACCCAAGCACCAGAGGCCTGCTGTGTCCCAGCATGCTCACACTTGCTGTGACCTCACCTGGGAACCCATCCTGCAGCTGCTCCCTGCAACAAGCTGCCCATGAGGGCTGGGAAAGGCCATTTCTGTTCTTCATGGCCAGTGATGAGTTCCAAGAGCAGCTACCTCAGCCTGACACAGCTCATGCAGACTGAGGGCATTGCAGCAGAGCTTGGCTTGTGGCCACAAGAGCCCAGACCTCAGCCCTGCACTGAGCAGGGAGCCAGGGAGCTTTCTTCTCCACTCCATTAAGCAGAGAGATGCTGCAGGCAATGAGCAGTAGCCCTTGTTTTCAGACCTGCTCCTTCCAACCCACATTCTCCTTCCCCCAGAGAGAGACAATCATCTTTATGGCTGCCCTGAGATCCTACATACGCAGGGAATTTTGCAGCAAGTTGGACCAAGCACTGAGGCAAAGAAGTGCAACAAAGCAAGTGATGGGTCTAGAGCACAAGTGCAGTGAGGAGCAGCTGAGGGAACTGGGGTTGCTTAGTCTGGAGAAGAGGAGGCTGAGGGAAGGCACTCTCAGCAGCCCAGAATGGGCATGGGAAGCAGAAGGGGTCTTGGAGGTCAGTGCCACAGATACTTCACAGACAAGGGTTAATAAAAGTAAGATGAAGAAAAACACATCATCCTAACCAAGACAGGAGACTCCTGTGAAAGCACTGACATCATCCAGAGTGGCAAGGCAGGAGAGACTGCTCAGGCCCTGTCTGCTGCTGCTGCAGGCAGGAGGAGAGGCAGATATTTAGCAGTAACCCCACACCAAGTTTCTCCCTGGGCTCCTCCCTGTCTCTCCTGGCAGAAGCTCCTCTGGCAGGGACACAGTGGAGGCTCCATGTCCAACTTGCACGAGATTACAAAGCTATTTCAGTCTTTTGCCATGTGTCTGGTGCCTTTGGCAGCTAGAAAGTTGGGGAGTTCTGAGCTGATTCCCCCCTGACACTGGGCAGGGAGGTGGGAACTACTTTTAAACTCTCCAGCTGGCAGCTCTGCTCCTAAAGGCTCAGCTTCCATTTCCAAATGCTGGCTAGTCCTGCTATAATGGGGAAAACCTGCTATTTCCCTTGTCCCAGCCACCCCATAAGCATGGGCAAGGCATAGTCTGTCCTTGTGCCAGCACCCAGGTACCTGCTGCAAGGAAAACAGCAGCAAAAGCCACCTCAGCTCTCTGGGATGGACACTTGCAGTGCTCACCCATCCTCCACAGCCCCCATGACAGCAGCACAGGGCCACATGTGCCCCAATAGCCATGCATGAGCCTTGGACACATCCCCAGCTCAGGCAGAGGAGACACAGCATTGTGCACACCGTGCAGAGCTGTTCCACCTGCTCAGCTGCATTTGCTGTGCAGCTCCAGCATCCAAGCAGCAAAGAGGACACAAAGCCCATGGAAAGCCACACATTGTCCCTGTCCCTCCAGCCCCGAGAGCTCCAAGGAAAGATCTAGGATATTTAAAGTGCTAATTTCACTTGCAAGTTGACTTTGCCACAGAAACAGCTGTTGGCAGCAGGCAGAGGAGAGGTGGTTTCCTCTGGCATACAGCTACCCAGGAGCAGCCCTTTCTGCAGGCTCCTCTCTGAGCTGCTCCTGAAGCAGCAGCTTTGCCAAACCAAGCCACAGACTGTGCAGGAGCCAGAGCAGGTCACCAGCAGTTCAGCATCACTCCAGGGGTCCCTGCCAGCCCCACACAGCAGGCTGCCATGCTCCTGAGCTGCTTCCAAACACTGTGTGAGGGAAAGGGCTGTGCAAGCCTCCCCAGCCACTCTGAGCCATTACCTCCCCATTCCCAGAAGGCTGAACAAAGGCCACAGTGTGCTCAGCCATTAAAAGGTTTTCCTGAAGTTTATGTGCAGCTAAAAATACCCTGAGACAGTCATTAGGCAGCAGAGGCAGCTGGATTAGCAGGGTTTTGCTGTGGGGCCATACCTGCAGCAGCCTTTCTTCCTGATAGGAGCCCAGCCACCCACACACAGCCTTTGGAAGCATCCTCCCTAAAAATTCCTGGAGAGAAAGGAGCTGCTGCCCCAGACAGCCTAGGAAAAAATGAACCCAGACAGCAGAAGCAGCAATAACATGCTAACAGTGCAGAAGAGCTGTCTTACAGGGCAAAGAGATTTGTCTGAAAGCAAACACTGTCNGTTGGGGATGTCCCTGCCCAGTGCAGGGGGGGGGGTGGACTAGATGAGCTCCAGAGTTCCCTTCCAACCCAAACCAGTCTAGGATTGTATGATTCTGTTCATGGCTCAGCTGCTCCATCACACTGGGATGGGGTATTGCTCATTTGTACCAGCAGACATGGAGAAGGCTTGAGAGGACCCATCATGTGCAGAAAGGAAACCTTGATCCAGAGGGCTAATGCTGTGGCCTCTGCTGGGTCCCTAGGAGGTGACCCAGTGATGCAGCCAGGCCCAGGCAGGGCTGCCCTGTGTGCTCAGAGCCTGCAAAGCATTGCCAGTGACAGGGAGCACAGCCCTGAGCCCAGCCCTGTGTGACACAACAAAGCTGGGTGCTGCAGCACCATCCCACAGCACCCAGTGCATCTGTGGTCACACTGAAGTGCAGCAGAGGAACAGAAATCCATGGGTTTTCCCCAGGTTCCCATGCAAAGCTCAAGCTAACCATGCCTCTGAGCCCACCCAGATGCTTGATGCACCATTGTCTCCCTGCAGATAGCTCTGTTTTGACCCATGGAGGTATCCCCAAGCTCACTGCAAACCAGAGTGCTGCTGCAGCACCACAGGGGACAACATGACACTGTCCTAACTGTCTGTGGTGAGTGACCACATGTCTATATTTAAGCTGTTAGAGAAATGATCCAAGTGGAGCTTGTTCCACCACAGCTCAGGTGCTGAAAGGCTTTGGACTGAGTTTCTGAGCAGTGCAGCTTCCCTGCCCAGGCAGAGCCAGCAGCCAGAGGAAGTCACCAGCCCCTCAAATCCATCACCCCTCCGAGAGTGAGAGGAAGAAGCTGCCTGCCCACACCCTGCCCTGCCAGCAGCCAGCCAAGGGCTGGCAAATGTCCTGTGGCAGCCTCTGCTCTGGTGTGACAGGGAAGGGCTGGGGTTCAGGAAGCACCAACCACACACTGAGCCCTACCTGCTGCATCCTGCCTGGGCTTCCCAGGGCTCTTCTGCTGCTGCCTGGGTTAGTGGCCCATGCAAACAGACCAGTCTTACAGTACTGGTGGGAGCAGATCAGCTTGGGCTGCACATCCAAACCAGTGCTACCACCTGCCAAATGCCTCCTCCCAGGCTGCCTTCCCCAGCCCCAGGGTCTCCATCCCCGGGGAGCTGGAAGCCATGGTGGGGGTCACTGCCATCTCTACCAGCACAAAGCCAGGAGCTGCAGGTCAGTCCCAGAGGAAGAGAAGCCAGGAGAGGGATAGGAGATGCCTTGGTCACTGATGCACAAACATGACAGACTCAGCCAAGCCTTATTGCTCACCCCAGTGAAATCTCACACTCTGGTGTGCTGGGCCAGGCAGCTCAGACGTCTGAGCACACAGCAGTCTGCAGGGCCAGGCAGCAGCAGTGTGTGCTCCAATACACACCTCTCCCTCACCAGCCTTCATCCACAGCTAACGCAGGGCAAACCAGATGAATAGTCTGTACATTGCTCCCTCCAGCTCCAAAAGAGGAGGATTCTGCTTGCTCAGTAGTCACAGCAAGGTGCCTGGAAGGTGTCCCCAGGCACAGGAGTGAGGGAGCAGCTGAACTGGGGCTCCTGCCCCCACCTCTGGGTCCCTGGCTGGTGGTACTCACCAAGCAGTCAGCAGTAGCTCAGCTCCCTCCTGCTGCACACGTGGACACTGGAGCAGGGACAGGCTGCACCTTTGGACTACACATATTTTGGTTCTTCTAGTAGAGGAACAGCAGGCCAGGCCATATGGTAATTCCTCTCTGGCTACTTAAGGAGTGATGCATTAACTGTGCTGGCCAAATCATGTAGTACAGAAAGGTACCTGGTGCCTGCTGGGCCCTTGCAGCAATATCATCTTCCTGATGCCTAAAGCCAGCCTTCCTGCTCCCTGGGGAAGGCAAGCTCCTCCAAAGATGCTGAGTTAGACTGATACCAGTGTTGGGTCTCTCAAGGCTCTCCAGGCAGAGAGCAGGAAAGCAGCAGGTTTGCATTTCACACTTCTGGATGGAGAAACAGGCAGCCCTGCCTCTGTGCTGGGTTCCAGGGTACCCATTTCCCAGCTACTGAGAGAACCATCACTCACTGCAGGCCTGACAGCCAGCACCCTGCTCATCCCTCTGCCTTTCTCTGTCTCTCCTCATCCACCTTTGCAGCCCAGAAAATTGAGTATCAGATGGAAATAAGAAGGTCAGAGCTGTTCCAGCTCACAGGAGACTCTATCAGAGATGTCAGATGGGAAGTATTCATTTTGCCTGGGCAGGGCACTTCAGGCAATGCTGGGCCACTGCAGCTTCAGTGTGAACACTCCAACTCAGTCTCTGGTGGATTAAGCTAATACACAGGATTACAAACTACAACAAATGAGGGTAAATGCACACATTTGCTTGTGTCATCCCTGCAGCACACACTTTGGCTGGAGGGAGCAGCCAAAGGCAGAGGAGCAACCTGCCAGCACCCACAGCTAGACCTGCCAGGGGAAGGCTTGGCACTGAACTTGGCTTAGCTTTGCTTGAACAAGAGCTCTCCTGGTACCAAGCAGCCCTTCAGGTGAGCAGAGCTCCCACACAGGAGCAAGGGAGCACAATCCCCAGCAGGCTCCAGCCTCCTGTTCAAAGCAGCAACTTGCTCACACTGGATTTGCATGCACGTAAACACACAGCAGGAACAAGCTCCTGTGCTCTGATAAGGTTAATGCTGTTGAGATAAACCTTTCTGTACCATGGGAGGTACTGAGGGAGGGAGAAAACACACCAGAAAGCCCAGCAGTGAGGCCAGGGTAAAGGCTCCACTGCTTACAAATCTGTGTCAGCACTTTACAGTGACATTTCCCATTAATTAGCAGGATCTGGCAGCATGGCAATGCTGCTAAAAGCTCTAAGGATTAACAGTGATCTATTGAGGCAAGAAACTGGGAAGTGCTGAGGAAACTGCTGTGACCCAAGGCAACTGCAGCTCTTTGCACATGGTTTTCCTGGGCTGAACCTGCAGTTACTGCTCCTGAAACAGGCAGCACAGGAGCTAGCACCAACACATCCTTATCAGCTCAGCACTGCCCACAGGCATCCACCTGCTCTCACCTGGCCAGAGGCTGTCCAGGAGCATCACTCACTGCTTTGCTTGTTCCTGAGCACAGAAGACGACACCTAAGGCTTTTCTAGCAGTGCCTGTTGGGACAGGACAAGGGGTGATGGTTTTAAACTAAAAGAGGGAGATTCAGGCTAGATAAGGAAGACTTATTTTACACTGAGGGTGCTGAGAGGCTGGCCCAATTTGCCCAGAGAGGTGGTAGATGTCTCAACCCTGGAACCATTCCAGATCAGGTTGCTGGGGGCTCTCAGCAATCTGCTCTAGCTGCAGATGTCCCTGCTGACTGCAGGGGATTGGACTAGATGACCTTGACAGGTGCCTTCCAACCCAAACCCTCCCATGATTCTATGAAGTCTCTCAGTGCCTGCTCACTCAGGTCGCTAATCTTTTAAAATTCAGCTGGAGGACAGGGTCATCACCCTGTGCCAACTGTTGGTGATGAAGGTGTTGTACCAGGCCAGCAGAGAGCCACCCCAGGGAAGAGGTGATGCACAGCTGCCCCTTTCTAGCTCTTTGTGCAAGAAGCCTGCCAGCAGAGGAAGCGTGTGGAGCAGCCAGCAATTCCCCACAGTGCCTGCGAGCTCACTAACAAGCTGCCAAAAGTAAGGTCAGCTGCAAATTACAACCAGTTTCCTGCAAGGGTTCAGCTCAGGTACAAGCAGGATTGAAAGGGAAGGAAACAAACCCCCAAAGTCTACCTCTGCATGCACAAGGCATCCACAGGGCAAGAGCTGTGTGTGCAGCCAGAGACACAGAGTGGCCAAAGCAAACAGCCCCACATGGGTCCAGGCAGACCTGCTCCTCCCTGGCTCAGTGAGGCCAGAGCTGCAGCAGGGGAGGGGGAGAGGAGTGGGAAGCCTGCACACTACTGAATTACTCCATTATACTGGAGCAAGAGAAGCATCTCTGTGTCTGAGCACGGCGGGGACAAGCACTGCTATTCTGTACTCTCTGCCACTGCTGTACTTGATCTCCTGCTCTACTGACACCTGGAGAAACCCAACACCCTTCCCCCAACTGCAAGGTTCCTCCCATCCCTAGTGCACAGGATACAAGAGAAAACAGGACTGGTGAGCAAATGTCCAAGTTAAACCCAAGCCAAGTGGGAAAAGCAAATCCTGCCTTGGCCTCTCCGCCAGGAGGCAAATAACGACCCTTTCCTGAGAGGCTGGAGGGCTGAGTGACCTCCCCAGTGCTGCACTGTGTCCTCCAGCAAACAGAGCAGCAAGGTGAGGGCTCCAGAGCAGCTGGCACTCTCAGCACTTTGCAGCAGCTTTTATGTAAAGAGCCTGAGTTCATTAAGGCACTGGCCTGTGTGTTATTGCCAAGGCTACAGCATAGATCTTGCACAACCACAGAATCATTAAAGCTGGAAAAAACCTCTAAGATCATCAAGTCCATCCTTCAACCCAACACCCCCATGGCACTAAGCCATGTCTCTAAGCACCACATCTATACAATTTCAAACACTTCCAGGGACAGTGATTCCACCTCCTCCCTGGGCTGCCTGGCCCAATGCCTGAGAACCCTCTCAGTGAAGAGATTCATCCTAGTATCTACTCTGAACCTCCCCTGGTGCAACTTGAGGCCTTTTCCCCTTGTCCTATCACTTGTTACCTGAGAGAAGAGACCAACTCCACCTTACTCCAAACTCCTTTCAGGGAGTTGGAGAGAGTGAGAAGGTCTCCCCTGAGCCTCCTCTTCTCCACACTAACCAACCCCAGTTCCCTCAGCTGCTCCTCACAGCACTTGTGCTCCAGACCCCTCACCCTTCTTTGGACAAGCTCCAGCAGCTCACAGGCACCTGCAGCCTCCAGCTCCTGCTTTGCCCTAGCCAGCCCCAGTGAGAGGCTTTCCTGGAGTATGGACACTGCTCAAGCAGGGACAAGCACTGCACCAGCACAGACACAGCCAGAGCCCTCTGCAGCAAAAACACTGCTCAGCAACCTGCAGCTGCTCCAGCAGCAAGGCTGAGCCCTCTGCACCCTGCATGTGCTCCGAGGGAAGGCCAGATGGATGAGGCCAATGCTTTAAACAAGTGCCTTAGGTTGCAGAGCAGACAGTCAGGTTATTTCAGGGCCTGCCTCCTTTCTCATACAACATACAGCCTTAAAGAAAACCAAAACCCAGTGTCTAATACAAGCAACAGCTGATGGTACAGAGCTACCCCCTCACTCATTTCAATGCAAAGGTGTGTGGGTGGAGCAGTGCAGAGTCTCTCTTAGATCTTAGAGCACAACTGAAGCCTCAATAGTTTTGCAAACCTCTCCTTTTCCCCCCACGTGTCCTCAAAGAGCACAGCTCACTGTTTTTTAAAGCTACTGCTCAGGATGTAGGAAGGCAGAGAGCAAGGCAGGGTGGTATCAGGCTGAGCCTGCCTCCCTGTAGGTGCCAGCACTGCTGTGGCTCCTCTGGAGCAAGAGCCACTCACCCAGGACAGGCAAGAAGGAGAAGTGTTGGCTGGGTGGGCTTGGGGACAGCTGGGATTCCCCCCTCAACCCGAGCTGGTACTATGGGGTTGGATGAGTCCTCTGCAAGAATGCTGGGGATGGTGTCAGTGGGGAGCCTGGCATCACCCTAACCCCAGCCCTGCCTCAAGGCATAGCCTGGCTGCTGCCCTCCTCTCCCTAGTACATGCTGCTCCTCCTTTTAACATACAGGTTCAAGAAGGAGAGGTAACAGCATTGCTGCAAGGGGGGGGGAAATGCGGGAACAGAAGAGTCCTCCTAGGCAGCAGCAAATTTCTCCCCTTCCTCCATCCATTTTCCATTTGTGCTGCTGGGAGGTGACATGCCCCTTTGTGCATAAGATGCTCTTCCAGCAGGTACAGAAAAGCAGCTCCCCTCAACCTGAACCATGGGCCTCCCATGGTCTCTGCTCTCCCTCCTGCTGTTTGCTTTGCAGGGTGTGAGAAAGAAGGATGGGCACAGCCAGCCCTAACCTGAAGGAACAGGCATGGATTCACCCCGGGGGGTTCTGTATGTTTTTACACGTGGCAGGCCTGTCCCATATGCCACTGCTGTACTTGTCTGCAGAAACCTTGTTTGCTGCTTTCTTCCCTGGCCAATGTTGGACACCTGCAAGCAGGAGTTGTGGGCCAGTGGTCATGCTGGCCCCATGCTCCTCTAAGAGCTCCCTTAATTCACCTGCTCCCTGGGCTCCTGCCATCACCCAGCTCAACACCTTGTGTCCCAGGAGTTCAAGACTGCCTCAGTTTCCCTTCCTAGCACCCCAGGGAGCACCCAAGAGCACTGGATGTGCCTCCCCAGAGGCAGCTGCACCCCAAACCACTTTGCTGGCAGACACTGGAGCAGCCTGTCCTTGTCAAACACTCCTGGCCAGCATCACAGGGAAAGGGACAGCTCTACTTTGAGCAGAGCAGGCACCACAAGACAGTCCATCCATCTGAAGCTCCTTCACACTCTGCAGAAAAGGCTGGGGCAGCTGAGAGCTATTCCTGGGGAGCCTAAAAACACCATGGCTGAGTCAGCAGCGAGGCCCTGCCCTGCCCTGCCGCTGGTGCCCACAAGGCCAGCACAGGACTCCCCTCACCAGCCCCAGCCACTGCCTCGCTGCAAGGCTGTGCCGTGCCAGGACCCCACACTGCCAGCAGCCCCACTGCAGGAGGCAGCCAGACAGACAGAGACAGGCACGTGTGGAGGCAGAGCCCTGGAGAAGCAGCCTGGCTCCCCTGCTGCCCTGCCAGCCTGGGCATGCATCAATGTCAGGGCCAGGGCTGTGACAGCAGACAGTTATCTTGCTTCCCTGGCTGCAGGCTGGAGTGCTGCCAGGCCCAGGCCTTTTGTTCCCATATCCACAGTGGTGTGAGGGCCAGCTTCAGAGCTGTCTCTGCTGCAGGATCCGGGTCCAAAGGCACCAGCAGCACTGCCTTCACCCACCCACATCCCATCACTCGCTCCTCTTCGTCACTGGGGCACGGGAAGAAGGGCACTCCCTTAACATGGCAAGGCCAGGACAGTAATTCCTGAGCTTGTACCAGTTGCACAAAGAGCAAATGCCCCACAAGCACTGTCCTTGGCTGTGATCCCACACACAGGAACCTCCCACCCTCTCCTGTCTGCTTCCCTGCAGCTGGCAGCTCCCAGTGATTGCATCCACTTTGACACAGAAAGCAGAGGAGCACAGGTCAGTGGCTCTATAGTACCTGGCACACTGCTCCAGACTGATTGCTGGTAGCTGGGACCAGGCTTTCCCCCGAAATAGCACTGTAGCTTTGCCAGACAGGACACTAATGACAATATAACACATCTCCTCCAGGAGAGATCTGCCCTTCAATTCATTATAGCTCTGATAACTCAGGCACTACTGTTCCTCGTCTCAGTTGCCTGGAGCTGTGGTAGCTCTGAAGACTTCAGCTGGCCTGTTTTGTCACAGTCACACCCCAGGCACACAGCTGGGCAGCTGCCAGCTTCCATGAGCAGCTCCAGCACAGAGAGAGCAGCCCAGCCCTGCTATCCCAGCCTCAGGCACTCAGGCTGGCAGAGGCTGCAGTAGTGGCAGTTGACAGATAGACATTGCACTGAGCAAGATAAAAGAGTCTGGGTCCCAGGAAATTCAGAGCCAAAAGACTGGGGCTTTCCATGAACAGTTTAAGAGCTGGGAAACCAGAGCTGTCGTTGGAATTCAGGCCTTCAAAGGGGTTCTGTCAGAGTCATGAAAGCATGGAGCCATCAATGCATTTTCCTTCCACCCTGCTCAGTCCACATTGGCCCTAGCTGTCAAGGCAATGGCTCCCAAGGGCAATCTCACAAGAACTGACTGCTGAAGCAGCTACCAAAATCTCCCAGGGGCTGCAGAACCAAGAAACAGCACATCCACCTCTTTCCACTCCTATCTCCTGGTTGGCTTTTGCCACTGCTCAGCTTTACCAGGACAGAACCAAGCAGGTCAGGTTGTCTGGGCTCTGAGCAACCTGATCTAGTTGCAGATGTCCCTGCCCACTGCACTGGGTTGGACTAGATGACCTTGAAAGCTCCCTTCCAACCCAAACCATTCCATGATTCTACAATATCACAGCTCTCCCTTGAATAATTAAATATTAGAAACAAAACTTGGAAGGTGCATTTTTCAGTGCAGTTCCAGGTTTAAACCTCTCCAGAAATCCACAAAGGTTTCCAGTCTCCAGCTCCCAACTCATCTAAGCTCAATGGCCTGAAGCACTTCAAAAAGCCTCAGGGATTTTGCTACCTTGACATTCCCAGCTGGGCTCTCTGGCTGTGTGTGCTCAACAGCACATCCCAAACCAGGCAGGAACCATTCTCATTGTCCTCTCAGGCAGTTTACCTCCAACTGCAGCCCCCAGGCTATGAGCCAAGCCAAAACAGGAGCCAGCCAGCTGCCTCCCATCTCTGGGACCTGAGAGCAAGCAGCACTCTTGCATTTGCTGCAAGGATGAGGTCAGTCTCCCCTCAATGCTAAAAGCTCTGCTTGAAAAATTGCTGAACTAACAGAAACTGCCACTTCAGTTTTACCCATTTCCTGTTATGAGATAAAACAGGGTCAGAGGGCTGAGCTCTTGCTGCCCTGGGCTTTTGCCACGTTACTGCTCCAGCCACTGCCTTCAGCAGGTGAACACTGGCATGTCTTGATTTCAACAGGAGCCAGGGCACAGCATGAATTATTTGTGGGAAGGCTGACCTATTTAACAAGAGAAAGCAAGCATTCATTCGAGGCTGGGTTCCCCAGAGGCTGCTGGTGTCACTTTACCCCACAGGATAACACAACCCTGTCACTATCTCCGGGCATCTTGGCTTGCAGGGGTGTGCTGGTAACTGTCCTGTGCTGTTCTTGCCATGCTCTCAGCATTTCTCTTGGAGGACAAGTGACATCTCCACACCACCTGCAGTGCAAACTACTCTTGGCCTGCAACTGGCTGCTGTTGACCAGCTTTGATCAGTGCTTTGTGACCACCACAGACAACACACAGAGGAAGAGAAGCAGAGTGAACCCACAGGGCCTTGAAACAGTGAAGTCACTGCTGCCAGCTCTGTTTCAGGCAGACCAGGGCCAGAGGATATGTAAGCAGTGTTTGTGGGGTGGCTGCCAAGTCCTGCAGCCATTCAGGATGCCTCTCTGCACAGCTCCTTCTAAGCTCTTGTAATCTCCAATACTGGCTCCATTCCTCAGTACACAGGCCAAGGCAGCCTGGGTAGGGCTATTTCACATNTAGGGCACATGCTCCACTCCTTTCCTGATCTTGGTGCTGGACTCTCTCCAGCTGAAGTCTTGGCGATACCTCTCTGTAGCCCATGTCAGCACCACACATGTCCACCATGTCTCTGAGAGCTTACCTTTGTCTGCCAGAGACAGTGTGCTGTTGAAGTACTGCTCTTCCACAGTCCATGCTGTGTCATTGATCTTGTTAGACACCCCACCAGATCCAATGCAGCTCACCTTGATGGCTGTGGAGAGAAAGCATGCACATCAGCACCAGGAGAAGACAAAATCTCATGCTCAGGCTGTACTGTATGGGGACTTGTGCAGGTGCAGTGCCTCATGAAAACACACACAGAGTGGAAAAATGGAGCCTAGGAATCAGGTCACACTTTGATTGCAGAAGCATGCTTTCCCCTTACTCTCAGCACTATGCCTACTCCCTGATACCCCAGATATCACCTCTGCAGTCCTCAAGCTGGCCTCCTTGCACTGTGAATTGCCCTTAATAGCAGAGATTTCAGCTCCCTGAGAGGTAACTCTCTCTCTAGTTTTCTCTCAAATCAAGCAGTATCCCCTCCCAGTATGTGCATCAGCCTTGGCACTCAGGCTGACAGCAGAGACCTCTGTGGCAGTGATGCTCTCCTATAAACTCAGGTGTCCCTGTCCAAACAGGGATGAGTGGCAGGGAGTTCTGCTGCCTCCCACCCCATGAGGAGCCAGGCATCCCACCACCCCTGGGAGGAGTCATGTTCAGCACAACCTGGCAGCAGCTAAACAAGACCAACAGCCCTGTCTGGAGCAGCAGCAGCAAGCTGCAACACGGCAGTGGAGCCTGAAGAAGCTCAGCTGCTGCTCGAGTTCAGAGCCCACACATCCTCCCAGGACATCCCCAGCCCCTGGGAGCCTAGTCCCACATCCCAGGGTCAGCTGTAAGCTGTACTCTAAAGGTTTGCAGTAGAAGCACTTTGTCCATTAACACTTGCCCTGCATCAGGACCTCTCATTACACTGATAAGCACACTGCTCCTCTGCAGTCACACACCACTTCAAGTGAGAGGCTTCCTCCTGTTAAAGACAGAGAGCTCACAGCAAAGCAGAGCAAGGTCTGGAAGCATTTGAGATGCCATCTGACCCTCCCAAAGCAAGGAGAGTAATCTGAGTTACGTTTGTGCCTTGCCTTGGGAAAGCCACCCCAGAGGTCACCCCACAGTGTGGCTTTCAGAGGAGCTGTATGGCTTTCACATGAGCTACATGGCTTTCAGAGCTACCCACAAGCCGTTTTCAGTTAGTCTTGGCCAATTCACAGCTTGGAATCAAGCTCTGATGTTGACAGTGGACCACAGAGACAGACAAACGTGACAGAATGGCCTTGTGACACAGCAGAAGATGATCTTAAGTGCTGCCTCCACACAGGGAGGATGCAGGCAGACTTATCATGGCACAAACTGGGCCTTCAGGGTTGTCCCAGCCTGAACATCTCCTGTCCTGATTCTCACCAGGTTTTGCAAAAGCTTTAATGGATCCCACAGAACTCTCTCACTGGGTTTGCCAGGTGAATAGTTCTGCTGGCAGGAACTACCAGACAGACTCTTTTCCAGTTTCACCCATCTGCTCCCCTACACTCAAGCCACATCTCACAGGAAGCATCTCCCTGGGAGGCAGGTGGCCAATTTTGGTTAGCTTAAGTGCTCTCCCTCTCCCTGCTCCACAAACCTTCTCAGCCATGCTGATCTCACTACCTCCACCCACCTACCCAAACCCCAAGGGCTGCAAGTGATGCTGCTTGCAACCACCTCAAACAGCTCTCCAGAGCACCTGCCTGGCCAGTGTGACCTTGCCCTCCACGCTAACTCAAGACAGAAAGAAACCCAAACCCAGCCCTCTCTGCAGGGGAATGCATAGTTCTTAGTCCAGTCCTGTTACTGGTGCTTTGCTACATGCATTCATGTCGAATGGACTCCTCAGGGCTTGAAGTCTCTAATCCCACAAGGAAGAAGAGCCTCCTCTCATCAGATCTCCTGCCATACCTTCACAGCCTGGTCATGACTTTAACACCAGAGCCCATTGCAGTCAATGTGCTGTTTCTATACTCAAGGGCAAAGGATGAGCAGCTCCAGATGCCAGCTCTCATTAAGCACACATCGATACAGCAGCAAGGCTGACACACCAGCTTGCTTGTTTGTGTCTCTGATGTTCATTGTCACTTGCAAGGCAGAGGAAGACCAGGAGAGCGTGGCCTGCAATGGGAACTGCCACACCATGGCACACAGCACACCTGGTCTGAGCAGAAACAGGTGCCCTCCCAAAGCAAACCATCACACCAAACTGCCCTGCACACCCCTGGCTCACATCCAACCCTCTCTTTTGCCAGATGGCAGAGCCAGTTAGCCCAGACAACTTGGATGGCTCAAGTCCTCCAAGTTCCTCACAAGGGGAAGCAAAGGGGCAGGAGTTGATCTCTCTGGTGAAGAGGTGTGCCAGGGGAGGGTTAGGTTAGATCTCAAGAACAGCTTCTTCCCCCAGAGGGTAGCTGAACACTGGCACAGGCTCCCCAGGGGAGCAGTCACAGCAACAAGGCTGACAGAATTCCAGAAGCACTTGGACAAGGCTCTCAGACACAAGGTGTAATTTTTGGGGTTTGTCCTGTGCTGAGACAGGAGTTGGACTCAATGATCTTCATGAGTCCTCCCAACTGAGGAGATTCTACAAGTCGATGAAGCCAAATCAAGCCCAGACTCAACCACTCCACTCCCACACTTTCACACAGGAGACATGAGTGAGAAAAGCCCAACCAAGAACTGGAGAACATTCCCATCCTTCAGGAGCAGCAGTCCCTGAGGAGGCTCCCCCTCAGCCTCCCTTCACTACAGAAGTTTATAGATCAGCACCATCTGTTGCACCAGGCAGAGCAGGGGAGGCTGCTGGAGCTGAAGCCTCTTGCTGCATTGCGGTGCCAGGCACTGCTGTGCTGGCCAGGCAGGTGGGTGGCCATGCTCCAGCACATTGCCTACGGCAGACAGGGCCTCAGCAACCAAAGGCAGTGGCTTTGCAGCCCAATCTCACAGTCAGCCCTTGGCTGGTGGTCCCTGCTGTGATGGTGGATCCCCTTAGAGCCCAGCAGTATGGCTAAAGTCTCACTGCAAGTAGCTAAGATCTCCATCACAGACACAGGAGCTGTCAGCTCCAAGGCTTCTCAATTAACCACTAACATCCCAAGCTGGCATGGCTGCAGTCAGTCTGTACCTACAGAGGAGGGATGCCTCCTGCAGGGAGACCTCCAGGGCTCTCAGGGGACCTAGTCCTTCATTCCCATTCCCACCAAGAGCAGCCCTCTCCAGCCACATTCCTGACCATCACACACCCTGGGGCTGCAATTCCAGGTGCATGAGGGCAACCAAAGGGGCACAAAGCAACATTTCAAGCTGAAAAGCTTGAAGGCAATTTCACAGCAATGGAGAAACTCTCTTCTCTACACTCTCCAAAGCTGCCAGCATACTATTACCAGGCTCACCAAGTCACCAGATGGAGGACAAGCCTTGGAGCAGCTCAGATGGCAGAGGATTTGCTATGGAGAATCTTCTCCAAGCTACTCCAGCAACATGAGCTCTCCTCACCTCACTGGGGGAGAAACAGGATGAACAACAGCTCTGAGCAGATACATTGCCCTGCAGCTGGGAGCAAGGCTGGCTGAGGCTGGACACAGGGATTGCATGTCCCAGCTCATTCCCTTGGCTCCTGGAAGAGCCAGCAGATCCACAGGGTGGGTGATGCTGGGGACAGCAGGTCCAGGGCATCCAGAGAGCCCCCCAAGAGCCACAGCAGGAAAGCCTGGCAGCTGCAGAGCTCTCATTCCCCTCAGGTTAGCCAGGAGGTTTCAGAGGCATCCAGTCCAACAGGTCAAACCCTTTACCTTGTTCCTAACCAGGTTTTGGAGCAGCTAACCATAAAATCAGCCTCCCCACAAGCATCCCATGGGCAGAGGAAGACACTGGGGACAGCTTTTGTGTAGGGGCTCCTGCCTACCAGCAGCAGGAGGGACACGGGGCAGCTGATGGGCACTACTTGGGTACATAGTGCTGGGGGCAGCTGCAAGCTAAACCCAGCTTCAGCAGACAGGCCTGGCAAACTGGCACCATCAGAGTTGCTGCAGCTGGAGCCACCTGAGGTGCAAAGCTTCTCAGCCTGGCTGGCAGGGAGTGAAATGTGCTGCACATAGAGCAAATAAGTTCCTGCATCAGCACAGGCCAGTTGCAGTTACTGGAAACCCATTAAAAATGCCTCTGGAATCCAGTGCTGCCAGTGGCTCCAGTTACCACCCTCCTGCTCCCTGTTTACTCAGACTGCTTTCAATAAATAGAGAGAAAAGAAGTCAAAACAACTGCAAGGGAAGTGGAAGGAGAAGGCAAAGAGCAGCAAGCAGAGAAGAAATGAATGACAAAGCCAGGTAGAAGACAAGAGCTCTTCACCCCTGCTGTCTGCTGGGGACTGAGAGAAGCAGGCAGCATCCAGGCAGCCACAGCTTCAGCAATGCACTACAGCACGTGCCAAAGACTGGAAATACAAGGAGACAGCTCAGCCATATCCATCTCTGCACAAAGTAAAAATAGAGATGTCAGGAGCTGGGCACGTCTGCTTTCTTCCAAGCTGATATAAGGAGAGCAGTTGTAGACTTCAAACTGCTTTTCCTGGTGACCCAGAGAGGTGCCCTCCTCCTTGGACCTGAAAAGGCAAGAGGAGAGCAGAGGACAGGCATCACCCTCCCCTGCCAACAGCAGGTTCTATGTGCACATCCCTGCTTCTAAAATCTACGCATGTCCTGAGCTAGCAGAGTCACTGGCCACTCCAGCCCCAGTCTCAAGTGACCTGCTGCAGCTTCAAGTCCCATCTCACACACCCATGGCAACAGAGAGAGGCAACAGACAGCAGTGGAGGGAAGGAGATGCCAGCAGCTTGGCTGGTTTAGAGGCTGTGGGGAGGGAAGCAGCAAAAAGTCGCAACAGTCTGGGGTGGTGGCTGTTGCTTTTGGCAGTGGCTTACATGGGACAAACAGACTGTCCTGCATTCCCCTTCCTCCACCAGGACATCTGAAGAGCTGGTGACTGAGCTCAGAACCTGCACTTACAAATAGCCCCAAGTTTTTGCCAACTGAAACCTACTTGAGTCAGCACATGGGCTTAGCCATGTCTGTTGGACCCAGAGGCTCCAGCCAGCCCTGCAAGCATGGGAAGAGATGGATGGCAAAGCAGTGACCACGCGTGGGACTGGGGCATACACTCGTAACAGGTTCAAGGGTGCTCAGGCATTGAGATAGCCTTTGGAACTTGTGCACACCTGAGTCCAGATAGCAGGGGAGCAGAAGGGGAGAAAGTGCTGTGGGAGACACACAAGTGTCCATCAGAGAAGTCTTCATTTCATGGGAAGCTAGAGCCCCCTTCCCTCACCCCTCTTGATCCGAGTGGCAGCAGAGAGCTATCACCACATTTTAATTAGAGTCCCTCAAGCTGCATCTGCACCCCACGAGCTGCAGGGACTGAGAGCATCCCATGAGCTAGGAACGAGCTGCTTTCCCCCCATCTCCAGCTCTACATCCCCCAAGGGCCAGAAACAGCCCCAGAAGAAGCATGTGATGGATCATGCTGAACCCCAACCACTCCCTGAGCGATGGCAGCAGGGACCTGCTCTTGACAGATCAATGGGCTGTCACAGCAGCACAAGGACAAGGTCACCTGAACACATGGCACCACAGCTTTACCTCAGACTGAAACCTCTGCGTTCAACAAGGATCACAAACTTGGGTATGCTCTGAGATCTTCTGGCTCTGTAAAGCCCCTACTCTGGATCTGGATGAAGATGGTGGGTTTGTGGCCTGCAAAGCAAGTCCAGATGGTGCTGGGAAAACAGAAAGCCTTGGAGACAACAGGACCCACAGACAGATCAAGTTACTCTCAACTTGTGTGTACAGCCTGGGTAATTCCTAGAAAAGCTGCATGAAAATTGGAAACTGAGGAAGCTGGGACCTCAAAGAGGAGCAAGATGAAGCCTTTACACAGAAACACACCAGTACAACCTCACACACAAAGGGCTCATGTCCTCTAAGCAGGAAGGCTGGAAGCTCACAAGATACGCTGCTCCCTCAGCCTCAGCCCTCATGCACGAATAGACTGAGACACTACTAATTAAACCAAGAGCTCCTAATTAATTCTCAGCTGTCCCATCCTTCTGGGTTCATCCTGTCAGTTCTTGAGACACAAATAGTCTTAGGCATTTCACAAGTCAGTGAGGCAAGAGCAGAGCTTACACTGAATGCTGAAGGCAGTGGCGGGTTTGGCACCAGATTAAGGATTGTCTGGGCACGATTTATCTATCTTGCCCCAGCACAGGGGCAAGAAGGGGATTTGGCCTCTAGTGTGGAAGGAGAGAGTTGTCTAGTTGATGCTTTCCATCTCAATATAAACCCAAGCCTGTAGCCAAGCCCCAGGAGGTGACTTGTCTGGAGCTGACACACATGGAGCAGCATCTCTCATACCAGCAGCAGCCTCCAGCACACCAGCAACTCGACTGCTGCTCCCTGTGACCCAGTGGACATGCCACCCCCCCCAGCCTGCCAACCCATCACACAAGTCAGAGCCAATGCAGCTCTCTGCTGGGGACAGGCTCCCCATGAAATACTGAATCGTTGCTACAGTTTGACTCACTTTTGTCCCTGTGCTGCTGCCTGTGGGCAATGCTCCTGCCACACACAAGCCCAGCTGGGGGTCACGACCACCCTGCAGCCCCTTCTGCAGTGGCATGAGCTTTAGTATCATTTAGCCTCCAGAAGCAAGATCTGCTGCTCAGCCACTCCTTCCCCAAGGTTCGCACTTGCCCTCTGCACCCTGCAAGAGAACAGACCAGCCAAATCACCCACAGCAGTGGAAGGGACAGTCCCTCCCCTTGCTGGCCCTGACATTTCAGTGAGCTGATTTCCAGGACAGTAGAGCCCCAGCCCTGCAAGCCCATCCTAAGGGCCAGAAGTGCCTGTTCTCCCTGGCTGTAGCAGCAGGGCTGTATTTGCCTCCTGTCAGGGTAAGGAAGAAGGACCCAGCTGGGTCTCCCACACAACCTGCAGGAAGCCAAGAGCCACCCAACACAGCCCCATGCATGCTGCAGGAAGAGCAGCCCAGCACCTCAGAGCAGCCTGTAGAGCTCCACCTGTAGCAACAGCAGGGGAGTGAGAACTCTGCCACAAGGGCAACATGACCCACAGCCTTTATTTTGGCTATGCACCAGGTATTTTAGGCAGTGTGCAGCCCAGCACGAGGAGGGGCACATCCCTGCAGGTAATATGGACACACAGAGGATGTCCTCATTCTAAGAAGAAAGCTCCAAAGGGAGACTGGGCAGGTGTGTGCCTGTAGGGAAGCTGAGCAGCAAATCTTCCCTGAGTCCTTTCCCAGGCAGGTGGATCCTCTCCCCTCTGCAAGAACTTTCTTCCTTCAGTTTAAGAGCAACAGGGAAACCTACATTTTTCCAGCTCCTCTCCAAAATCAGGGGTCAACGTGCAACCCAAGAGAAGAAAGCAAACTCTTGGGCTCCTGTTAGAACAAACTGCTGTTCAAACCAAAGGCTCTTCTCCCTGGTAGAGCTGACAAGTTTATTTATAGCATCACAGTGTTTTATCAGCATGCTGGCTGCCCTCAGAGGAAAGGGGGTCATCTGGAACATCTGGAATGAAATCCCCAGTTGAGCACGTTTAACAAGCCTCTCTTTGCACATGTCAGGCTGCGGGTGGAAAACTCAGCAGTGAACAAGGCCACATGGGCTGCAGGAGGGGGACAAGTACATGCCACAGAGTCTGTGCCTCGGATCTGCCAGTCCTGCTGCCAAAGGAATCACAGCTCCCTAGCAACAGGCACAAAACGTCGCAGCAGCCGTGCAGTGACTGATGGGCTGCAGCCCTCCAGCCCTTCACCCTGATCCCCACCACACCACTGCTGCCCCAACCACCTCACTCCTCACCAAGCATGCTCCAGAGAGGACTCTCCCACCATCCTCTTTCTTGCCATAAAAAGGATGAATTTAGGGGATGGGCTAAGCTTCAAACTGATGGAGGTGCCAGTGCTGTGTCTCCCAAACAGCCTGGGGAGAGGGGTGGGGAGGAATGGGGTTACTCTACCTTGAGGTCCCTCAAGGGCAGAGATGGATGCACTGTAACATGAGGGCAGTGCAGAGCTCACGCACACAGCCTGGCAGGGACCTAGAGCCACACAGCTAATGCCACCTGCACCATGCCACCTACCCCTGAGCCAGCCTGCCAACCAACACACCATGGGCTTCCTGCAGGAACAGCCCCAGCTGGGCCTGGAAGAGCCAATACCTTCCATTGATGGCTATGGAAGAAGTTAGGATGGAGAAAGTCGTACCTCAGAGCACTTTTGGGGGCCCAAACTCTTGCCCCACCCTAACCAGCAGAGCTGCTCCATGCTATGCCTGCTGCCATACACGGAGCAGGGGCTGGTGATGCCAGCCCTCAGGTCCTCATGCAAGGGGAGCAACTGTGCACCACCAGAGCATGCTGAGGGACTGGTCTCTTCCTCCCAAGCCAGGATGGCAGATACAGACACCCCTGTGTACTGGGAACAGCCAGATCAGACAGCAGTACAGAAGACACTGTAGGAAACTTAAGTATTTGGCAGGGAGGCAGCTCTCACAGCTCACTATGAGCATCTCCATGCCAGCCACCCACCTCAGCTGCACTGCCAGCATGCACAGCTTCCTCTCCTAATATCCATCCCTCTGAGTATCAGAAGGGAAATGCAGAGAGGCTGCAGAGCAGCAGAAGGCTGGAGGAGATAGCAGCAGTGTTTCATGTAGCTCTTCAACCGCTCTGGTGTGTGAAGCCAACTTTTCCTCTCAAGAAACTTCTTTCTTTTATTCCTTTGGATAGAAATTCAGAGAAGGAAACTGACCTGTTTGAAGACCAGTGTGCTTGCCCTCCTTTGAGAGATATGCTTGAGACTCACTTCTGTTCATCCATCCACAAGAGAGCTGTCTGTGCTTTTACCAGGTCAGGACTGAGCTCCAGGTAGGGCTTGCAGCAAGAGTCACACTGGCCAAAAGCAGCTCAGCTTGTTACCCAGCAAATCTCAGCAAGTACCACGACCTCTGTCACTGCCTGGGCTCCCTCCTCCTCACCCTCCTTTCTGCCCAGAGTTTGGCACAGCCCAGCTCCTCATCTCCCCCTTGCCCCAGTGCCCAGAGCTCTGCAGGTTGCCTGCCAGCACCAGCACCTCTGTGCAGCAGATGCTCCCAGCTTAGTACAGAAACATCTCATTTTTGAGATCTCAGTGAGCTCTGGGAGTTTTACTCATGATCCCCTGAACAAGAAAATGCCTAATTCACTGCCATCCTTCTCAGGGGACCTGGGCACATGACACTTGCCTCAATTTAAGCACTCTTCAAAGCAAAACAAGGCTATACATACATAAGCAGTCAGAGCATCTTAATTGTCAGTGTTTGGCCCCTAGAGCAGCCCTGTGGGAGGAGAAGGCAAGTCCCAGATGCCCAACGTGCAGCCAGACAAGGGGAGCAGAGCCAGCAGCTCACTGCGGCTCCCAGGAATGCTGATGGACGCCAGGAGCTGCCAACACTCAACACTTCAGCTAGCCAGGAACCACAACCACCCCTCCTTGGGCTGAGCAGCACTGAAACAGAAGAAAGGAACCTCTTTTTTATAGCTTGCCCAAACTGAAATAGGTTTCCACCCAGCACTTAGCACTACTTTAGGCAAAGCACTTAAGATATTCCAGTATACTCCACTTGGCTGTCTAAAAAAGGAAGAACTGGGCAAGAAACCCCACCACAGTCTACCACACAGGGCTGCAGGTCCCAGGAGGCATCTGCTGGGTGTTTTAAGGCCAGTCAGGCCCATGTTGTAACAAACTGGCTCTTTAAATTCATTAACAAACTCAATTGTACTTTCCCAACAAGTGCGAAGCCAGGCACCTTCTCCCACCTTGGTGGCAGAACAAGCTGGCGATTCACCCCACACAAGAGCAGACAAAGAAGCTGAGCTCTCTGATGTCCTGGGAACATACCTGTGTTTGCAATCACTGCCAGCTCTGCTCTGTTCTTCCCACACCCCAGAGCAGGCTCCACGACCTCTCCCCCCCAGACAGTCCCTCTGCCCCCACTGCAGGAGCATCACTCCTCTGCAATGGGTGCAAAAGCCACTGCAGGCAGATAAACAGCCAGCTGATCAGGTTTCTCTACTCACCACAAAGAAGTTGATTCACCAGAGCCTACTCCCTTTTCAGGCTCTTTCTAAATAAAGGCTTCAAAGAGTTCTGGAAATTCATGCTTAACAGGCTTATTGTAATGCCAGAGTGCAGGGGCTCCTGTGGGCCAGACTCTGCCGTGGGACTGAGTCACACTCAGCTTCTTCTGAGACTCCCAGCTACACTTCTCTGGGAGTTAAGGCTAGCACAAGTCCTGTTGGCTGATGCTTGTTTTGGCAAATCCTCACTGCCACCCACAAGATAGCCTGACACAGCTGTCCTGGTCCTCTCAGCCAGCCCTGAAGATGTTACGCAGATGCTGAGGAGAGGAGGTGATGCTCCTCCATCCCCTCCTGGGGCTCAAAGGATTCTCCTAGGTATGAACTCCTCAGCATTTTCTCCCTGTCTTCAGAGAGGAGCACTCCCAAAGACAGCTCCACAGCCAGTCAGCCAGGAAAAGGCTGTTACAGGCTGGATACCTCCACCAGAGGTCCAGGGGCTGAAAGGATTCAGCACAGACAATACTAGCATAACTAGGCATCCTGAGTGAGCCTCTGCCTCCAAGGCACTGAGAAAGACTAAAGCAGAAAGCTCAGGACTGCTCAGCCATCCTGGAAACACCAGTTTTGGTGTGAGCTTTTGGAGCCCACATACAAGTGGAGAAGACAAGAGCCCAGAGGACAAGCAACCATGCAGAACTGCACTCGGGCTCGTCTGTCCTGCCGCTCCACTTCACTCTGGGCACAGAACTCCCAACTCAGCAGCTCCAATTTGCTGAGACACCTTCAAATGATTTAGTGCTGCTGCAGCTCCCAAGCACGAGCGTGGAGCCAGCTTCACCTCCTCCTAAGCAGGGGAGGTTTCAAGTGCCTTTTCCTGAAGAGCCTTATTTATAAGCAGTAAAGCAACCCTGCATTTAGCAGCTCCTTATTTTGCTCGAGTAGCAGCACAGGAGGGGCTCTGCTGGGGAGGCAGTGTGGGATGGTGTGACAGCAGATCCCAGCAGCCTTGCCTCACCTGCTCCCTGCTGAAGATTGCACACACCACAATGAGCTCTCAAGCATTCCTTTCGTACATCTTGCTTGTCAAGAAATCCCCCAGCAGCAGTGTCTTTGGAGAAAGCAGCCAGAATCCACTTCACTCTGCCTAAGAGCTGCTCCTGTGATTTTCTTTGATGCCATTCAATGCAAGCAGCTGGATTCTCTATTTATAGCAATATCCTCAGTTTGGGGGAAAAAAGACTTATGTTCTTGTTATTATCAGAGCACAAGATACACAAATCCCCACTACGCTAGGAGTGCTGCAAGATGGCAAGACCATGCTCATGGTTAGGCTGGACATGTGCAGAGGTCCAAGCAGGCAGAAGACAGAGCGTTTGGGACAGTGAGCTAAAACCCTGCACCTGACCGTCAGCCCCATGCTGACACTCCCTGTCAAGAAGGCACCAACTCACCCCCACACATGCAGCTTTCCTCCCTGGAGATGTTGCCTTCTCAGGCAGTTTTATTCAAGTCTTACTGCAAGGAGCATCTGGGATTCAGGTGGTGTGTTCACAGGAGAGCTGGACAGCAAGTGGCTTCAGCTTCCTAACCTCTGGCCTGAGCTGCTGAAGCCAGAACGACCCGGAGCATGGTTCCCTCAGCAAGAACAAAGGACTGGAAGTTAAAAGCATTAGTGCTCCAGAAATGATTCATACTTCTTGGAAGCAGCCTTTTCACTACAGATATCTGATAAGCTCCAGCTTTTAATCAAGATGAAGGTGCTCAGAGGTCAGGGTGTTTTTAAACTAGGTCTCCAAATAATTCCAGGCTGGCACTAGCCTGCCACCCTCATCTGTCAGAAGGGTCAAAAGCAGCAGCATCTATCCGTCCCTCAGGACACCCTCATATCCTCTCTGCCACCATCACCCAGCATCTCAAGGTGTCAATACACCCGTGGGAGTTTGCTCAAGCCATTCAACTCAACCACACAGCACTGACCACCCCTCTGAGCCCAGTACCTGAGGCTGGACTCAGCCACAGCTGCCCACTTTCTGGTGAAAGGCTTCTACCCTCAAGCTTATCCACAGCCAAACACCCAGCTCATACCCAACACTGGCACCCCATCAGCTACTTTCAACTGGCCAGCAGTGAGACTTGGGGGATGTGGAGTTGCTGGTTAAAAGCCATCACAAGGAGACAGAAGCCTGCACATCTTTGCGGTCTGAAGCCATTCCTGTTCCAGATCCTGGACATGGCCCAGGGACTCGGAGCACAAGCAGGCACAAGGCAAAAATCCGCTGACCGGCAGCAGTCTGGTCCTTTGCGCATTTTCTCCTCTCTAAGCAGTTTGCACTTCCACACGAGAGATTTGAAGAGTGACAGATTTTAAGAGCAGCACAAAGAGGTAATTAACTTCCACAGCAATCCCTGGTGCCAGACTTCACGGGTCACAATAGCAGCCTAAAGGCTGGACTTGGATATCTCAGCAATCAGCCCTCAAGAAAAGAGGCACCAAAGGAAAACCCAGCCCCTGGTGTGCTTGCCAGGCTGTTTCAGGAGCAGGAGGAGGAAAGACTTGCCCCAATGCTCGGCAGTGCACCTTTCTTTATGCTTTTGCACAAGCCAGGCCTGCAGCAGCCTTGCAGCACAGCCCAATCATCACACTGCCCTTCTCTTGGAAGAGCCTGAGCATCCCCTTCTCCAGAGGGCAGAGGATGGTCTGCATGTCTATCCTACTCTGGTCATTGAGAGCCTCTAACAAGACTTCACCAAGTTAAGTGACAGCTACGTGTCTTCTACAGACATACTTCCTCCTCTTCCCTGAGGATGACTTTCAGCAAGAGGTATTCCAGAAGAGGCTCTGAGCAGAACATGCCTGACCATGCACCTACACCTCCCTTGGCAGAGGGGCTAGCCCAAGCCATCATCCTCCCTGGCAGCTCCTCCTGGCCCAATCCTGCTGGCAGGGCCATGCTAGGGATGGTGAGTAGAGTGATGGAAACCCATATACTTCTTCCTCCCAGCCAGGGAGTCTCCCTGCTGCCCACTTGACTCCAGCCCTGAAAGATGAGCTATATCTCTGCCAGCTCTGTGCTGCTCCAGGGAAGGATTAAGCACTTGCACCCCGTTTGTCATGCTTGGAAGCAAATCAGAGAGCCATAACTCCACTCCACTTGTTCTCCCATTTGGTTAAACAAGAGATGGGAGGCTGCAGCATGTCTCCTTGCCAAGGAAAGCAGCAAGCAGAGTTTCAGATGAGCACAAGTGGTGTGCAGGCGGGGGAAGCAGCAGAGAGAGGCACAGGCTGCAGCGACAAGAGACACAAAACAATCTCATGATTAGTTATTGACTCCAGAGGAGTTGGAGCTCTAGCAACAAGCCAGCCAGGAGAGCAAAAAATCCCTCTTTTGTTCTACAGCCTCAGACAGACTTGGCCACATAGCTTCCTGCTGTCTCGCTCCAGAGAATGAGAAAAGAAAGTTAATCCACTTCCCCTGTAGCAGGAGCCATCCTGCCTGCCCGAGCGATGCTGCGGAGCATTCCTGCGCGGCAGTGCCAGCCTCGCCTGCTCCTGGCACCCACTGCTGCTCGAGGATGCCAGGCAGCTCGAGGAGCTCGGCGGGCACTGCCGGTGTCAGCGGGGAGAGCTCCTGCCTTCCAAAGCCACCGGGAGCTCGGTCAGCTCTGCCCTGCACTGCACTCCCTTGTCACACCACACCCTGAAGCAGAGAGCAGCCGCAGGGTCCCTCTCACCCTGAGGATGTTTTGGTGACCTTTGGTGCCAAGCACAGACGTTTCAAATCCACCTTTACAAACAACAAACCTCTGACTCAGGGTAGAGCAAGCTTCAGACTACTAACCAAGCACTGAATCTATCCTTTCATCTACACTTTCCCAAGCCACAGCTTTTCTGTGGGAACAATGTTTCCTCTGTATCAGAGGTCAAGCAGGAGAGAGGATAGTGGCCAACAGTGTTTTGGTGTCACCTCTTCCCCTCAGGAAGGGCACAGGTTACACACACGTCAGAACCACCTTATGTGTTGGCCAAATCCACACTTCCTCCTATTGCCCTTCTAGGGAAGGAGAAATCATCTTTTAGTTGGAACACGACTTAGGATTCTAGCAACCTGCTTTTCAATGTCCTTCTTCACCACTGGCTTTCCTGGTTCTCCACGTAAGATGTGAGAATATTTACTACATTTAAAATTAAAGAAGGAAATCATGATTCACAGGCTTTCTCCTCTGCAGAAATGGGAATTATATACCTGGGTACTTCCAGAGCACAAGCAGGCATAGGTACTTGTGTTTGGAGCTTTGTAGTTCAAGGGAGTGATTTTAAAGTCAAGCCATCACTGCATAAACCTGGACAGCTAAATAATAGAGTAGAGAATAGCAAAGTGTTGAAATCTGCTCTGGGAAGCACTTGAGGTTTCTTTACTCCCAGTGACCCAGGAGACAGGGCTGTTATTTTAACATCACACTTCTGCCTGTGAGAAGCCTCACTGAATGGCAGGCAGCAGGACCCAAATCATCTGCATGGCCCCTGGAAGCCACAAGGCTGAGAGGAAAGTGCTCCAGCATCCCCCAGCAGCACAAGCCTTTGTTCCAGCATGCTCCTGCCAGTGACCAGAGCTGCCTGCCCTGCTCTGAACAAACTTCTTTCCCTCCTCCCTCCCCCAAATTACCTCCATCTCCAGCTGTCCCAGCGCCAGCTTCCTGTTAAGACTAATTATTCTTTGTACACTCGTGTTTGATGATTTACCCAGCAAGCCAGGCACAATGATTAGGAATTCTGCACTCTCATTAGCACACTCCCTTGAGGCTCTGAAGTTTGCAGGGAAGGACCTTCCACCCTGGCACACCCACGGAGAGAAGTGTGCTACCCAGAAGGTCTGCCTGGGTCACCAAAGGCATCATTAGTGACGCTGCCACAGGGTCAGCTGAAGATGATGTACTATTGCTAGTCAGCAGGGCTGGCACAGAAGCCAGCGTAGGTAGGAGCATTTATGATCCTGAGAGGTGTGTCTCCAGTTACACTCTCCTGTGACCCAAGGTTTCTAGTGTGTCTAGCCAAGCAGAATGAGCTGTGTTTGTTTGTATTGTCCACCTTTCAGAAGGTGCAATTTTCAATAACCTTAAAGTGAGTTTCCCTGTGAAGTAGTCATCTACAGGCTTGTTAGCATTTGTGATCTCAAAAGCCACAAGAGAGAAGCCACTGCACCACACTGGTCTGGCTCAGGAATTGGAAAGCACCAAGCCTTGGTGCTGTGGACCAGGCTGCAATAGGTGAAGACTTGGTGTCTTCTCCTGGGAGCTGTTTATTAGTCTGAAAAGTCAGAGCTGGTCATAGAAGGTGCAGGTGTATATACTACATAAGACAGGTTGATGCCAGCCACCTCTCCCCACACCCCAGCAGGAAGCCACAGCATGTCAGAGGTTGTCTCATCCCTCTGCTGCTAAGGCCACGGAGCTCATTAGGGCTGACTAGTCCCTTTACAAACTCCTTCCAGCAGGTAGTTGCCTGCTGTCACACCAAGAAGGAAGTTTCAGCGGCTACATGAGCCTCCTCCTCTGAAGGTGAGACATTTCCTTCAGCCAGAAGGAAGAAGGTGCCCATCTGAGAGATCCTAGCCCCAGTGTGAAGCATCTGAACACTAGATCAGATACAAAGCAGCAGGGAAGACACACAGCAAAGAACCACCTTACACTCTGCAGATGTTGATGTCACATCATCGCATCCTAGCGTGACTTATTTGGGCAGGTTCAGACACCAGTTACAGAAAGTTTCCACCCAGTTGGTGAAGCCAGTATGTAGGGACCTCAGCCCAAAACAGTTGCTCAGCTCACCTCTGCACAGAAGCAGAATGAACAGCCACACAGAGCCCACCTCAGATTTTGGCTTGATGCTTCTGTCGGCACTCCTAGAGCCCTGCGCAGTGCCCAGGTATAGCATCAAACACCAGATCCAACAGCAAACCCCCTTCTGGCTTCTCAACCAATATTTAAACCAGATAGCAAAATTTCACAGCATCAAAGTGG
The DNA here is from genome assembly GCA_013396975.1 of Bucco capensis. Classification (NCBI taxonomy): domain Eukaryota; kingdom Metazoa; phylum Chordata; class Aves; order Piciformes; family Bucconidae; genus Bucco; species Bucco capensis. The sequence continues at coordinate 12,985 of VWZO01008843.1, read as the reverse complement.
TAACGAAGCAGAAAGAAGGTCAAAACAAAGACACACCTTCCTCCTTCCCCACAACAGCCAGCTACAGCACATTGAGAAGCAAAGGAGATCTGGTGCAGAGGAGAACCTGGCAGTTCCTCTCTCCAAGGTGGGAGCTGTAGATGCAACAGCAAGGTGCAACCATGGCCAGGTAGCAGTGCCAGGGGCTAGAACAGCTGAGCCCTCCAAGGCCAAACACTCTCATCTCACCCAAGAGGCACCTTCAGGAACAAGAGGTGGAAGCCAATGGGATGGGCCCAGGATGGCAGTCAGCCACACTACATTACGAACCTCTTTGCTGGAAGAAGTACATCTGGGAGGAACCTCCAAAGAGATAAATGCTGCATGTGCAACTGTTTTGCTCTGACAGGAGTTAAGCAGGCTACAAGTCTGCACTTGTCCTAGATACATTTTTCCTCAGGAAGCTTCCAAAAAGCTATTGCAGACAACTGGGAGCAGTGCTCGCAGAAGCAAGATATAGGCAAGCACAGATACAATCATCCAGGCTGACGTCTCTGTTCAAGAGACTTTGCATTTTCCATTCTTTGGTGTCCCCCCCCCAGTTTGCTACAAAGGAAAAAGCATCCACACTGGAGAAGCAAGCCAGACAACCTCAGGGAAAACAGCAAGTCAGTTCACATTTCCACAGCACTGAGCACAAAACTATGTTGTAAACCTGAGTGACTTCTCTAAGGCAGGAGAGCAAGTTCCCAGTTTGGAAGCCCTGAATCCAGCAGCTCTCCTCATCCCAGTCCATCCCAGACCGTCTGCCCTGACTGAATGCACCAGGTGTCTGGGGGCCTGGGTCTCATTTGGAGTGACAACCACCCACACACCACAGACACCTCCTGCTCCACCAGCACTGCAGAGACCACTGCTGCCTGCCCACCACGGGCGTGGGCACTCTCCCCTCTCATAGAGGACAATGCCCTCAGCCTGGACATCTCCCAGACTGGTACTTCCACAACTCGAAACGTTCAAGCGCATTCGAGACATTACAGAACAGTTGCTTGCAAACGAGTGGACATTCTTCCTGCTGCGGCCAGCTGGGACATCACACTACCCACCTCCTCCTATCACCCTGACAGAAAAAAATACACATTTCGGGTATCCAGGAGCACCAGGGCCACAGGCCAGGGAGGCCACAGGGCTCGGGGATAGGCTGGGTGCGGGAACCAGGCTGCTCCAGCCACCTGCCGGTGCCACCACCCTGGGCAGCCACCAGCTTCGGAGGCTCCTGGGCGGCCTTTTTTGTTTGTTT
>VWZO01008843.1:0-11682 GCA_013396975.1 Bucco capensis | reverse complement strand
TTTTTTTTGTTGTTGGTGGGGGGGGGGGGGGGGGGAGCGGTTGGTTGATTTGCCTTTTTTATAGGATAGGAGGAAAAAGTAAGAGAAAGCAGAGGAGGAAATAATTCAGCAGGTTGCTCCTCCCGGCCCCACCGCTCCCCTCCCGGAACGCCTCACCCAGGAGGTGCGAGCCCCGTAGCAGCCGGTCCCCAGGCCCGGGGGAAGGGTCGGGACACCCCGGGCTCCTCCCCGCGCCCCCTGCCCCGGCAACAGCCCCAGGGCCGAGGGCAGCCCGCGGAACTCCCCTCCCCGTGCCCTGCAACACCCCGCGGGCTGCGAGATCGCTTCCGCCGCGGCGAGGGCCCTGCCCGGGGAGGCAGCCCCGGCCCGGGGGAGGCGGCGGGCAGGCCGCGGGCTCACCTCGGTACTGCAGGGTGCCCGAGAGGCGCACGGTGACGGTACCGGCCAGCGGCTCCCCGGGACTGTAGACGACGCGGCTCTCGCCCAGGCGGATCTCGAAGAGCTGCACCTTCCCCATGGCCCCGACCGGCCACGGCCCCGCTCNAGGGAGGGAGCAGGTTGTGGGGCTTAGCTGGGAGGGAGGGAGCAGGTTGTGGGGCTGAGCTCTGAGGGAGGGAGCAGGTTGTGGGGCAGAACTGGCTGCCCAGCGTGGGGCCATCTTGCCTCGTGGTGCTCCCTGCTCCCTCTAATCTGATCTCCTCCCTCTAATTCTCCCAGCCCAGCTGTCACCTCTCCCCCCTCCTATTTTTATAACCGAAGTCGCTTTAAGTGTCCAGTGAGAGGCAAATGGAAGGGACCCCATGGCCACCTGGGACCGAGGCTGAGAGGTAAATAACAGCCCCATGCTTCCTACAGGTCGGCAGGGTGAAGGTGTCTGCCCCAGCCGAGGGGCCCCAGAAGCTAGAGGTGAGCAGTGTCCTTCCCTCCATCACACTTGCCATGTCCCTCTCAGCACTGTTTGGCTGAATAAAAGACCTGTGTAAAGCCCACACCAAAGGCAGCGCTGGGGGAAGGTCCCTCCCAGCCACTGTGTGCACAGGCAGAATGAATAAGTATAGAACAGGCTCGTATCTGCAGAGCACGCCCTGGCTGGACAGACAGACATCCTCCCACAGACCTGCAGCAATGCCAGCCTGGGCACTGCCTTACAAGGGGTATCATGGTGGAAAACTCCTCAGAAAGATCCAGAGGAGTCAGGGCTGCTAACGGGAAGCTCTTCCAGGCCCTCCTTCCACTAGTGCTTAAAAGCTCCCTCTTGTTTCCAGCCTGCATGTAGTCACAGGCAATGTACAGCCCTACATTCTTGTGCCAAGGCTTCCAGCAGCTCATCTCCTCCGCGGGGCGTATCCTGGGATGCATCCATCCACACAGTCACACAGCACTCTCCTTGCACTGCCCTTAGCTGTTGTTTTGCCAGGCTGCACACGCTCATTTTCTCCAGACTCTTATTTTTTTTTTTGGAAGAGGAGCCTGCAGCTTGGTTCATCAGCCCCCACAGCCCCTGCTTAGCTCTGCCAGCAAGAACAAACAACCTGAGGAGGGTGGAAGCACCCTGCACTACAGTGGATTTACTGAACCCCCTTCTCCTGTGACAAGTGGCCAAAGACTCAAGGCTTTGTGCACTGCTGAGGTCACCAGCATCCCCACCCCAGAGGGACAGCACATGTGTGACAGCTCAGGGTGAATAAACCTCTTAAGCACTCCAGTCCCTCGTAGCTCTCCTGAAGCAGAGATCTATGTGCCTTGCGTGCAGAAAAGTTAATTGTAGGCAGTGGCAAAGTTGCTTGCCCAAGGTCACCACAGGAATCAAAAGGATTCCCTGCACCAGCAGCTGAACAAAGGCTCCTGGGTTCTGGCAGTGCACACTGTGGCACAGCATCAGTACTGCAAGGCACTGAGACACAAATCCAGGAGCCCTTCTAGTGACATGGCTGGCACGCAGCCTTCATCCACCTCCAGAGCACAGCTACCCTCCACACAGCAGTGTAAGATGTACCTAGATGGGTACAATTCAGCCCTTTACAAAGGGAATTTTCTGTTATGACAAGGTTACCTACCTGGTCAACCAAGGGAGAACAGCTGATGTAATCACTTTGGCTTCCAGTACAGCTTTCAGTACTGTCTCCCACAGCATCCTTCTGGAGAAAATGTCCAGCTAGATAAGTACATCATGCTGTGGGGGAACAGCTGGCTGACAGGTTGGGCTCAAAGGGTTATAGTAAATGGGGTCACACCAGGCTGGTGACCAGTCACTAGTGGGGTTCCACAGGGATCCATTTTGGGGCCAGTGCTCTTCAATGTCTTCATAAACAACTTGGATCTAGTACTGGAAGGTTTCCTAAGTAAGTTTCCTGATGGCATCAAATTGGAAGGAGCTGTTGACTCCCTCAAAGGCAGAGAGGTCCTGCAGAGAGATCTGGACAGACCTGAGGGCTGGGCAATCACCAGCCCTATGAATGTTAACATGGGCAAGTGCTGGATCCTGCTCCTGGGACAGGGCAACCCTGGATGTGTGTACAGATTGGGGATCAAGAGGCTGGAGAGCAGCCCTGCAGAGAGGGATCTGGGGCTGCTGGTCCATGGCAAGTTGAATAGGAGTCACCAGTGTGCCCTGACAGCCAGAAGGGTCAACCATGTCCTGGGGTGCATCAGGCAAGGGTGGTGATAGTCCCACTCTGCTCTGCACTGGTGTGGCCTCACCTCCAGCACTGCGTGCAGCTTTGGGTGCAACAAGATAGGAAGGAGATGAAGCTGTTGGAGAGTGTCCAGAGGAGGCCACAAAGATGGGGAAGAGTCTAGAGGGGAAGCCATGTGAGGAATGGCTCAAGTCACTTGGTTTGTTCAGCCTGGAGGAGACTGAGGAGGCCTCATCATGGTCTATAACTTCCTGAGGAAGGGAAGCAGAGGAGCAGGAGCTGAGCTCTTCTCTCTAGTGACCAGGGACAGGAGCTGAGGGAGTGGCATGAAGCTGAGCCAGGACAGGGTTAGGTTGGGTATTAGGAAAAGGTTCTTCATCCAGAGAGTGGTGGAACACTGGCACAGGCTCCCTAGGGAAATAGTCACAGCACCAAGGCTGCCAGAATTCCAGAAGCATTTGGACAATGCTCTTTTTTGGGGGTGGGAGTGTTGTCCTGTGTATAGACAGGAGTTGGACTGGATGATCAGGACATTCTATGATTCTATGAATTCAATATATTCAATGCCTGTGCTTCCAGTCTAACACCTATTTGCATTCCTACCTCCCTGCTCCTCTTCATGTGCCCTGGAGTCACCTCTGTTATCTAACTGTGTGCAGAGTCACTGGTGCTGAAACTCAGAGCAGATAAAAAAAAAAACTAAGGATGTTTAGTAAACTGCAGAAGATTCACTTTCCTGCTCTTTGGCACTATTGTTTTGCTTTAACAAAAAAACTGTTTTGAAAAGTTTTTGTTGTGCTGATGGGAAATCTCCCTTCCCCTGGCTCCTGTCTGCTCTCCCTTCCTCCTTCTTCCCCTTATTGAAAGGGAAGTTTAGAAAGAGAGAGGAAAAATACCAACCACACGTCAGCTCCAGTTTTAGAACAAAGTTTTCCTTTCAGATGTCATCACATTCCCCTCAATTCAAGGACCATGAAACTTCTTGATAAAGAACAGAGTAGTTATTAAAAAAAACCCCATTTATCAATCAAACACCTCAGTGGCACCTGAGCCCACAGCACAGTCAGGCTCTGACCCTGGGAGAGCAGCTGGGAGTGTGGGCAAAACAGGTTCAGGAAGGGATCACACAGAATCCCAGGATGTTAGGGGTTGGGAGGGACCTCTGGAGATCATCTAGTCCAATCCCCCTGCCAGAGCAGGAGAACCTAGAGCAGCTTGCACAGGATGGGTCCAGTTGGGTTTGGAATAGCTCCAGAGATAGAGACCCCAGCAGCTCCCTGGGCAGCCTGGGCCAGTGCTCCATTACCTTCCATGGAAAAAATTCCTCCTCGTGTTCAGATGAACTTGCTGGGTGCTAGTTTGTGCCCATTGCCTCTAATCCTGTCCCTGGGCACCACAGAACAAAGCCTGGCCCCATCCTCCTGCCCCCCACACTGTAAGTACTGCTAAGCATTGCTCAGATTCCCCTCAGGCTGCTCTGCTCCAGGCTAACTCAGCCTCTCCTTGTGCTATCCAGATACGTCTTGGTATATATATGTGTGTATATACAGTTAGATACATGTAGAAGTCTTCATGATCAAGACACAGGCATTACTTTATGACTTAAATCTCTTCCTCTCTCAGCCCTCCTGATGTTGTTCTGCAGCTGTGCCCAATGACATGGACAATCCACAGCCCCACCTGACCATGCCTCAGTTTCCCCTATGCTGGATGTGATCATCTCAGCTGGTGGGGCTGAGCTGAGCCAGGGATCCAGGAGCCCTCAGTGAGAGGAAATGCCTGGGAATACCTGAGCTGTGAGTGATGCAGGGTGGAATGATGAGGATGCTTCTGGGTGAGGCAGCAGCACCTTACCCCAGGGCACTTTGTTCTGTCATTTCCACCTAGTCCATCCCTTGGGGTAAGCCAGGGCTGGGCAGGCAGGCCAGCCTCACAGGGTTGCTACCTGGCACCCTGAGGACACTCCAGGCCTCTCCTGCTTTCTAGCCCCTCTCTTACAAGGGGATGGGGAGCCTTTCATAGAATTGTTATGGTTGGAAAAGACTGTCAGGATCATCAAGTCCAATCATCCACCAGCAGTGCCAGCTCACCACTAAGCCATGTCCCTCAGCACCACATCCCCAGGGCTTTTCAATCTCTCCAGGGATGGTGACTCCACCACTGCCCTGGGCAGCCTGGGCCAGGCCTTGACACCCTTTTGGGAAGAAATTGTTCTTAATGTCCAACCTAAACCTCTCCTGGCACTACTTGAGGCCTTTTCTTCTTGTCCTGTCACTTGTTCCTTGGGAGAAGAGACCAACCCCACCTCACTCCAACCTCCTTTCAGGGAGTTGTAGAGAGTGATAAGGTCTCCCCTGAGCCTCCTCTTCTCCAGACTAACCAACCCCAGTCCCCTCAGCTGCTCCTCACAACACTTGTGCTCTAGACCCTTCTCTTAGCCCTGAGTTTCCTCACTTTTGCTTTTGCACCCTCCCCCCCACCTCACTGAGGGGAGCAAGCCAGTGACTTAGCAGGGGCTTTGCTGCTGGCCAGGCCAGCCAAGAGCAGCCCAGAAGGTCAGACACCAGAACAGCTCTGATGGAGGAAGAGACAAAGCAGCAGAGCAGCATGGCCAAGGAAGTTGGCCTTTAGGTTTCTTAAGCTTCCCTTGGACTAAAATACACACCTGTGAACAGCAAGCTCCTGGAGGGCTCACTGTTGGTGTAGATAGAGCAGATAGACCACCGATAACTCTTCTATATAACTATGTATACATATAAACTCCATCATATTGATATATTGGTATTACACTTACATTTATTACTTTTTCAGATCACCTCCCTGCTCCACACAGTACCTCACCACTCCTCAGCTAATCAGTCAAGCAGTTCATCTGATACTAGCAGCAACAACAATTACTCATTTGCTTTGGGCTGACACCTTTCACCAGGTTACCTGCATGGCATGTTCTTCAGCTGCACCTTCCTGCACACCTGCCTTCTCCCTGCAGGAGGCCACAGCCAAGGACCCCAGCTCTGCTCTGTGGCTTCACAGGTTCAGCTGCTGGCCAGCAAGGTAGCTAGCTCACAGAGCCCTTCCCCAAGGGCATGTGGTGGCATTGGAGCTCAGCATCTCACCAGTGGGGTATAAAGCTTTGGGATCTCAGTGTCCTGGATGTGTGCAGCAGCTGCCAGCCTCTCCTGGAACTGCACCTCCCTGATACATACCCCATGGTTGCACCAAGCATCCCACAGGTGAGGGCCACCAGTCCTGCTCCTGGGGTCAATGAGGAAAGAACAGTAAGTGATCAGGTGTCCTGCAAGGGGCCAGGTGGCAGCTTTGGGCTCCATCCCATGGATGCTTCATGACCCTGTACCCTGAGACAGTGTCCAGGCCTCATTCAGTGAGAAAACAAAACATATAAATCTAATAGGTATCGAATGCACCCTCAGCAAGTGTGCGGATGACATGAAGCTGAGTGCTGTGGTTGATGTGCCAGAAGGGCAGGATGCNGATTATAAGACAGAAGGGGAGAGACTTTTTAAGCTGTCAGACTGTGATAGGACAAGGGGGAATGGTTATAAGCTGAAGGAGGGGAAATTTAGATTGGAGATTATGAGGAAGTTCTTTCCCCAGAGAGTGGTTAGGCACTGGCACAGGTTGCCCAGAGAGGCTGTGGCTGCTCCATCCCTGGCAGTGTTCAAGGCCAGGCTGGATGCAGCCCTGGGTGACCTGGGCTAGTGATTGGCATCCCTGCTCAGTGTGGGGAGGTTGGAACTAGATGATCTTTAGGGTCCCTTCCAACCTGCCCATTCTGTGATTCTATGAAGAGGCTGTAACAGTGTGATAAATATCATCTACTTACCCACATGCTGCATCCCTGGCTGCGGAATGTATGGCCTGAGAAACCTCTACCAGAGAGACAATAAGGGACAAAAGCCCCTGCCATGTCTCCTGGCAGTTTGCTGCTCACGTGCACACCTGCCTTTTAGTTCAAGTGGCCTCAAGTTGCATCAAGAAAGGTTTAGATTGGTTATTAGGAAAGACTTCTTCACAGGAAGGGTGGTTAGGCATTGGCCCAGGCTGCCCAGGGCAGAGGTAGAGTCACAACCCCTGGAGGGCTTCAAAAAACATAGTGACATGGTTTAGTGACGTGGTGGTGGTAGGTTAACAGCTGGACTTGATGCTCTTAAAGGTCTCTTCCAACCTTAATGATCCTGCAATTCTGTGTGACTTTGACAGGCTTCGCCTTCAGCTGCTGGTTCTTGTTCTTTCTCTGGTATCAGAGAGCCCTTTAGCACCAAGTAATTTCTCCTTCTGATGGTACTTACACACCAACATCAAGAGACCTCTCCACCCCTTTGATAAACTGAGCAATCTGAGCTCTCCAAGTCTCTCCCTGCAAAGCATTTTCTACAGCCTTCTTGTTACTGAGCTGGCTTGTGTCTAGGCAAACCCCCAGAGTGGCATGGCTGTGCTGATGGAAACCTCTGTGCAGGAGCAGCTTCCCATGCACAGAGACATGGGAGCACAGGAGCTGGTGTGTTGGAATGTATTCATCCCCAGAGATGGGTGCAAGCACAGCACTAGAGACCAGGTGAGCAGCACAGAGGTGCTCCTGGGCTGGTTTCCGCCCCATAGATTAACCCTCCCACATGGGGGGAAGAGGCCTGATTCAGGGCCATCCCTCCTAAGGCAGCTCTCTTTTAATCTTTCCCCAAGCTGTGGAGAAAGATGAGGGCAGAGAGAGCAAGCCCCCAGCCCCTTTACCTGGGTGTTGTTGCTTTATTTAGGTAATGCCCAGGCAGCACCTGCTGAGCATCACTAGAAAATCCTTAGAGAGAGGCAAGGCATTAATTACTGTTGTCGTGGCTAGGCTTCACGAACAAAGCTCCAGGGAGGGCTCCATCCATGCTCCTCCTCAGCGCCTTTTCCAAGCATGCTGATAAAAAGAGGATACCAGATAGCACCCTCGAGCCTGCACTATGGATTTTTTTTAGGTGAGACACAGCATGTGCAGAGCTGGACCCACCCTTTAGTCCTAAGGTTCATCTGCCAGGGCCTAGCAAGCTTGGACGCTGGCAGCCAAGTCCTTAGGACGGAGGTTTAACCTCTTAGCTGGAAGGCCTTACAGGGCTAAACGAGCTCCATCTGCCCGGGTTTGGAATCAGAGTTGTCCTTCTCCTAGGATGACTGCCAGAAGGCTAATGAGCTCATCCTACCCATACAAGGATTCTAGGAACATGGGTATCACTCCCCACACTTTCCCGTGGGCAATGAGTTTAATGCTCCCTCTGCTGTCAGCACAGTTATCACACCAGGGGCCACAGCAGACTCCAAGTGATTTTCAGACTGTGCCTAATTAATTACTGTTATTATAATTCTAATTGTGCTGCCTGGATTTCTGAGCTCCTCCTTCACTGGAAGAGCCTCCATCACTCAGCATGGCACTGAGGTGGAGGATGGGGTGGTGGCACTCCACCCTGGTTTCCTTTTATGACAAGATCACCTACCCAGCTGACCAAGGGAGACCAGCTGGTCTTTTTGGACTTTGGTAAGGCTTTTGATACTGCCTCCCACAGCACCCTACTTGACAAAATGTTGAGCATATAGCTCGATAAGAGCATCACGAGGTGAGTACACAACTGGCTGAGTGATAGAGCTCCAAGGGTTGTGGTAAGTGAAGTTACTTGGGGCTGGAGGCAGGTGATGGGTGGGGTACTGCAGGGATCCATCTTAGGGCCAATACTATTCAATATCTTTATCAATGACTTGGATGTAGCACTTGAAGGCCTAACAAATAGGTTTGCAGATGATACTAAGTTGGGAGGTGCTGTTGACTCCAGTGAAGGCAGTGGGGCACTACAGAGGGATCTGGATAGATTGGAGGACTGGGCTATCACTACTGGGGAGAGGTAACCCAAAAACCACCTACCTACTGGGGAATGTTAGACTAGAATGCAGCACTGCTGAGATAGATCTGGCAGTATTAATGGATAGTAAGATGAAGATGAGCCAGCAGTGTGCCTCAGCAGCCACAGGGCCAACCAGATCCTGACTCCATCACTAGCCGGTGATAGTTCCTCTTTACTTGGCACTGGTGCAGCCTCACCTGGAGTATTGTGTCCAGAGGAGGCCACAAAGATGGTGAAGGGCTTGGAGGGGAAGTTATATGAGGAAAGGCTGAAATCACTTGGCCTGTTCAGTCTGGAGAAGAGGAGAGACCACATTGTGGTTTATAAGTTTCTCACCAGAGAGGGAGGGGTGGGTGCTGACCTCTTCTCTCTGGTGACCAGCAACAGAAGCCAGGGCAATGGCATGAAGCTGTGCCAGGGGAAGTTCAGGCTGGATGTTAGGAAGAGATTCTTTACCCAGAGAGTGGTGGAGCACTGGAACAGGCTCCCCAGGGAGGCAGTCACAGCTCCAACTCTCATGGAGTTCAAGAAGCACTTGGACAATGCTCTTAGTCACATGGTGTGGCTTTGGGGTTGTCCTGTGCCTAAACAGGAGTTGGACTCAATCATCCTAGTGGGTCCCTTCCAACTTGGGATACTGTGTGGGACTCCTGTCCTCCCTTGGCCAGGGGCAGAGCAGGGACATGGTTGGTTTGCACTCACCTCCAGGCTCTGGGGACAGGAGGGTTCACTCACTCACCCTTAGTGATGTCACTGGGACCTCACCTGAGAAAAGGGCCAAACAAAACCCAAGGGCTGGGCTCTCATACTCTCAGCAGCATGCAGGATTTCACATCTCTCCTTCACTGCAAAGCTCTGTGTGTGTGTGGCCTTGGGTTCACACTGCTGTGGAAAGGTGGCAGCCAGGTTAACACAGGCTGAGGTGAAGCTTCATGGGGCTTCATGGAGAAGCTGTGCTGTGGGAGCAGAGCAGCCCAGTACATGGGCATCTGCTCTCCCAAGAGATGTCCTGAGCAGGCAAAGGATCCAGCAGCAGTGAGATCACTAACCCTGCCTGACCACCACCTGAGGTGCAGGACTTTTGGATACTGTATTTGACCTGGTTCTTCTACTTCCCTTTTCCCCTCTAACTACATCACAGCCAGGCNCTTCGTTCGCGAAGCCTAGCCACAACGACATCACAGCATAGCTGACCTGGAGAACAACCCATTACAACCTCAGCCAGCAGCTCTTCCCACATTCCTGATGTTTGATAGCATCCATCCTGGTGGAGATCACTGCCCCACCACAGACTGACCATCAGGGATGTGATATCTCCTCAGCCATTCCCATGCAAATGCACTATCACACCTCCTGAAGCATTTCCACCTGAATCCCCCCCAGAAATGCCTGAGGAGCACTCCCACTTGGTTGGCTGTGGTGGAGCTAGCCTCCAGCAGAGGCGGTGTGCAATACCCAGGGACAGAAGGCAGCAAATGGTGATGTGAGACCAGCAGAGCTGCCAGCTAGAGCAGTGGATCTCTGTGTGGCTCAGCAGCCTAGCACTAGGATTAATTTGCTGAGCCAGCCCAGATGTCTCATTTCTAGCTGATAACAAGCTGTGGCATGGACCCTGTCCTAAATACTAGGGACAAAAAATCACCCCAAGGCTCCATGCAGCCCAGGAGGTGGTGCCTGAGGAGAGGAGATCATGCACCAAGGGTCACATCAGCAACCCAGCTTGAGAGCCCTGGGATGGGGCACCCTGAAGCTCCCAAGTTCCTCTCCCACACCTGACTGCATTTGCCAACTCATGGAGGATCCCACTCCTCCTCTCAGCACACATCTCCCCCTCCACTGCTGAGAGCAACACTTCATTTTCCTGCTCATCATCAGTCACTCCATGTGTCCAGGGCAAAAATATCTCAGCATGGAGAAACATGTCCCAGCAGCTGCTCCTGCAGGAACACAGAGAGCAATCCTCTGGAACATCCTGGAGTGGGATGTCTGAGCCAAACCACAGCCTGCTGCAGGGGCAGACACATGCAGAGGGTCAAGGCTCAGGGTGACACAGAGCCCTGCAAGCAGCTCCAGTGGAGTGAGCAGCCCAGTACCCAGGGACACAGCTCAGGGACCACATCTCCATCATGGGAGCCCAGCCTGCTTGCAGAGCCCCTTCCCATCACCCAGGGCATGGGCAAGGGACAGGAGAGCTCACCAGCAGAGCTGACCCCAAGGACACAGCATGGGCTGAAGCAGAAAGCCAGCCAGACCCAGACAGGCAGGGGAAGGAGTTAATCTCCCAGCTCAAGCTGCTGCTAGAGCTGTGCTCTGCCTGAGGGCACCTCAGTCACTGAATGTTTTTCGTGGTGAAGTAAAGCTTTCCAGAGGAGTTTGCTGGCTGGCTGCATCCTGGGTGGAAAAGCAGGGGGGGGCATGGGCATCCCCCACTGCTGCACCTTGCTCTTCTACCTCTGCTCCTCGGCCCAGTTCCTCAGTCTCTACCCACAGCAGGACTGTCCTGGGACTGCCCCTTGCTGGATATTTCCTTTCCCCCAGTCACTGCTGATTTGTCTTTCCATGAGCTAATACACAAGACTCAAAGGTCATCAATCTGAAGGCAGCCAGGTTTGTCACATGGCAGGTGAGTCACAGCTGGCAAACCTGCCTTGGTCAGAGCAGAAGGCATCCTTAAATCCTCCAGTGCCATGCCATGAGTGATGATGCTGTGTCCCAGCCATGCAGCAGCACAGTGCTGCTCACATGAGGAGCTGATGGAGGCTCTGCCCATGCTAGACATCTAGCAGCCTGTGACACTGCCAGCCAAGCTGGTGCCAAGTAAAGTGGCTGAAGGTGGGTCTACAACTCATATTCACCGAGTGACTGCGCAGCAGTGATGCTTCTGCATCCAGTTGCTTTGTGGCCCCTGTGTTGGGCCAGTTGGTCAAAATCCAACCCACTGTCCCCAGAGGGACTACAAGCAGAGGACACAGCAGCTTGTGACAGGTTCTAGGAGCAGCTCCTGGAATGCTGCTCCTGGCAGCAACCCCCAGCTCTCTGCATGGAGAATAACTGCCCACCTACACAGGTTCATTAGGGGTGCAGGGTGGTGACAGAAAACCCCCCCATGATTTGGTGTGGCCAGGGCACAGGCACAGTCTGACAATCCCTTG
>VWZO01008842.1:1457767-1526538 GCA_013396975.1 Bucco capensis | reverse complement strand
GCTTCTTTTGATGCAGCAGAGTTGAATTTTTTCCCTGGAAATCATTCTGTTGCCTTTTGTGCAGGCTGAGCTGTTTTCCTTATTACAATAAGCCTTGCTGCTTTTCCCCATGTATGCAAAAGATCACTTTGTCAGACCAGCTACCATCTCCTGTACTCAACTGACAATGTTGTGAGGCTAAAACTATTCTTTCCCTACTCCACTTAAATAACCCATAAATAGGGTTTATCACATTTCATTGTAAAGTGGGTTTTTTTGCTATAGTCATTGTATTCCATATTTATCTATATATTAATTAATGTACTTTTTAAAGCAGGATTCCTCTGAGGGCTTGTGAATAAATAGTGAGATAGAGATTTCTGTTCAAGGTAGAAAAAGAAAAAGTTAATCAATAATTTTAAAGCAGTGGTAGTTTTAGTTTTGCCCCTGCTTTGGGTGTGATGGGAGAAATCCTTCACATTCTATACAAGGAAAAGAAATACTCGAATAACGTTCACCTGCACAAAAAAGTAATACTGTCAGAAACACTTTTCAATACTTCATGTCTATTAAAGGATAATTCTGCCAAAGTTGCTTTTAGGCTCTAAGCTCAGTGTGTTACATATTTAACAAACACCTTTGTGCCTCTTCCTACGTTGCCCCTTGTGATTGGGAAGCATTTCAAAGTTGCCCAGCTATTCCTCAGAAGTTCATGCAGAATACCCTGACTACCCAAATTTGAGCCTATCTTGGTTGTTGATGCACCAAGAGCACTGCTGAGCATTAGTCTCCTCGTCTTGCTATATTTGTCTGTCACCATTTAATTTGAAGAATTAAATTTGAAAACTTTCATGGGACAAAAGGGTGGGGTTTTATTTTTAGGGGTTGATTTTTTTTTTTCCTTCTGTATTTTTACAGCATTACCAGAAGCTAATAATTAAGGATTAGGGCTCCTAGGCACTTGAGCAGTAATAGCTACTTCTGCATTACTTTGTTTAAACCTAATGAAAGGTTGGAGGACATCAATATTAACACAGCCAAACAGATCCTGGCAAGCTTTTTGATGTATGTGCTTTCTACCATGTTAAGTTTCACTCAGGTACCAAGAATCCTTTCACTATCAACCAATCGCTGGGTCATGGCAAGGGTAAACAGCTATCAGGTGCTGAAACAAAAGCAGGAAGCAAGACATGCTCTGGGTGGATCTTCAGGAGTTTTAGTAACTATGCCACGTCAACCACATCTAGCAGGGACTGTGTCATTCTCTATAAGCTGTCTGAAGACAGACATAAAAAAAATTCTTGTATTGCTTTTCACTAATGCCCAAAATTTACTGCAGAAATGGTAGAGAGCGTATCAAAACTTCTTGAAGTGTCCCAAATTTAAAAACATTTGACACATCCCAAGGAAACAGATGTAAGAGTATTTCAAGGATATAGTCATCAAACTTCTATTATAATTGTGTAAACATAATGTTCAGAGCTGTGGACATGAAATAAACATAAATATATATTTAGAATTATTATAACTGCAGCCAATAAATAGATTTTTGTTGCTATGGTTATAAAAATAAAGAGCAGCTACAGAAACGCAATTAATTGGAGACAAGGAAGATGGAAACACTTATTTCCCATATTAAACAGCATTTTGATGAAAGATTGGCCACTGAACAGACACAAAAAAGCACTGATATAAATTATTTATAGGGACTGGATGGAAATGCTATGTCTGCTTCACGAAGTGTTCTAGTAGTCCACATTTGAATGCAAATCATGCAAACTTCAAATATATTTGCAAAGAGGAAAGGAGAAAGAACATTGCCAGTTCAATTTTATTCCATTTTAAGGCTTGGGTAAGGGCCAGGTAGCAAAAATACTGGTGCTTTTCTTGGACTACTATCTTCAAAGAGGACAACAGAACCTAAGAGATAAAGGGGTAGCAAGTTCTGAGGAAAGATGGTCATTGATTTGACTTTCAAAACTGTTGTAATTCCTTCTTTGTAAGTAAGGTCTGCCTAATCTCTCTCTCTTTTAATATCTGTTCAGAAAAATAACTAATGCTATTAGCACCAAAAAACCCAACCAACCAACCAACCAAAATCCCCAAAACCACCAACCAGCTAAAAAATCCACAGAAACCCATAAACCAAAAAAGCAGAAACTATACAAACTATCTAAAAATATTTGTGATGGAAAATTTTTGTTTGTGTAATGTTGTGGACAATTTTTATGGACATCCACTCATGCTGTATGGGACAAAACCCATGCACAGTGCCCCAGACCTGGTCGTTAAGCATCCTTATGTATGGTGGAGGTGGAGGTTAGGGGTAAAGAGTGAGATGGAAATTTTGCTAGAAGACATACTAAACCCTTCTGAAGGTTTTTTGTGCACAACTAGTAAGGTACCAAATGTAGAATTCCTGAGGATGGGTGATGAGTGCTTTGGTTCTTCCCCTGCTGTTCCTCTCCTTCCTTAATTCCAGTTTGATGAAGCAACTAGAAAAGCATGAAGAAAACTGCTTCAGGCATCATCTTCACAGCTGTTTGGAGATTCCTGAGAGACAACTGCTGAGGCCAGTCTCCAGCAGGATGCCCAATGTCCAGACCCACAATACAGGCCAAATGCTGTATTTGCAGATTTGATCTTATTTTCCTGAACAGCCTCAAGACTATTTTTTTCTGGAGTTTATGATTTCTGGAACAGCAAAATAATTAGTCATATTGCCAAGAATCAGCATTGGACTGATTTAAAAGATAATTGAAAATACTGTGGTGAAAGAGAAATCAACAACTATATTCTGGGAAGTGGCTAACAAGCATGCATATCAGAAAAAAAAGAAAGGAAAAAAGAAATAAACACGAGAACTGGGAATTCTGTCAGTCTATTATCTTGGAGAAAAGCAAAAACGTGGAAGTGGTTGAGACATCATAAAGTTAAGACTATCTGGAACCATTATAGTCTACATTGGCCTATGTTTTCTTGTCAACCACTTTTTCTTTCCAGAACAAATGAGAACTCCTCCCCATCTTCAGTCTGCGGGTTTGGACTGACCTTCTCCAGAGGAAATGCTCAGCTTGCGTTGCTGCTCTGAATTCCTAATGGGAGGAGGGAATCTGTTTCTCAGTTCTACTGAGTTAGTGAGCTGAGGCTTTTCAGGCAGAAGCCAGTCTGATATCAAGTGTAAAAGTAGTCTCAAAACAGTACTGGTTTGTACTTGTACCCTGTTTATCCATTGCATCCCCAGGAAGCTGGAAGCAGCTGGAAAAGAGCCCACTAAAACTTTGTCCTGCTCCTCTCACTGCAGGACTCTCCCTTCCCTGTCTTTCTGATAGGGACCAAGAGTGCTTTTTGCCTGAGCTGCTCTCCTGAGTTCAGTAATGAAATTTTTTTCTCCAGGAATTATTTCAAAATGTAAATGGACCCTTTGACACAGAAGGTAGAGAAACTCCAGTGTCACAGAAAACCAGTTCTAAAGCTACTTGTAACCAGAAAAAAAATGCCATCTCCCAGCTATCAGACATCTTCTTGGAAGTTTCTCAAAGTTCAAGCAATGTTTTTGATGAAGTATCAACTTTGGGCTACAGTCAGGGAAAAGGCACACCAAAAATAAGTAAATAAAAGGGAGAAGAGGAACTGTTTTTGCAAATACATAGCACAAGGAAGAAAAAGAGCATTTCACAAAGTTAATTCCAAGAAACTTAACTCTCCTGAACAGCTTGCTTAGTATTTTAAAAGGGCAAAATGCCACACATCTGGCTCTTTGATCATTAACACTGTTCATTGTTTCATTAAAGCAGTGGTCATTATTTCTCAAGGAGTTATTAAGGCTTTCAATAAGAAGTGTGCAGAAGTTTTATCCACAAAAAGGTGAAAAGGACTTTTAGCACATGCAGAGGCTTGGAGTTATTTTTTAAGCCACAGAAGTGGAGAAAGGATTTCAGTAGCACTTTGACTGCCTCTGCACAGATCCCCAAATGAAACATGCATGTTACTCATTTCTGCAAATATTAGTATTTATTAACTGATTTTCTGAGGAGTGATTGGTTAGAAACCATTTGAGAATCTAGGCCCATGGAATTCAGTCAAAAATGGGACATGCTTCACTTAAAGATATTTTGATTCAGACATGCTACGGTTGTTCCCCACTGGTCATCCAGACAGTAACACTCTGTTGCAATCACTACGTTGCACTACAGTGGCATTTGCAAACTGAAGCAATGATTTCCACTCATGCCTTTAATGCTAAAAAAAAAAATAAAAATTAGGACATTAATACTTTTACATGTACTTTGACAGTGATAAGTAATTCCATTATATACAAATATTTGAAGTGCCTCATAAGCATATGTGTGATATTTCATTCACACTCAAATGCCCTGCATTAGATCAGCTACTTTTTGATATCCTTTTTCATGGATAAGAAGTTTTCGTTCAGTAGCTTCTTCAGCTTAGCTATTTGCTAATCTCTCAGTGAGTTATGTGTGTGCTAGGTCTTACCCTAAGCATTTGGTAGCATTAAAATCGGTTTATTATTATCTGCTGCTTTATTTAGACATCAAACATAGACATTTTTAGCTTACATTCTCTTAGCCTCCATTTCCCATTCTCTGTCACCCTTTTGAAGTTATATTCTTAACTTCACAATGCAGACAATTGAAATTAATGAGTACTCCTTTTCTGATCACTTTCCAAACTCAGAACAAGTTTTTATGAGTTTCTTTCCAGTCTCCCGAGCAAAAATGGTCACTGGAGGAGGGCCAGGCTTTCTACAAGGACACAAGCCAGAAAAGGACTTGGGCATAGCTTTTAATAATACAAATAAAACCCACCTGTACCATTCTGAAATATTCCCAGTTTTGTATTGCAGCCCTCACATATCAAAAATTTCTCTCTGAATGGGTAATTAAGAACATGATAAGTGAAGCCAAGGTGTGCAATATTTCATTTTTCAACAGGAGGGGTGTTTGGAACTGGCATATTGTTTAAGAGTGAGCTAAGCACAGAATGCCTTTTTTTTTTTCATGAAAACTGTCAAGGAAACCCAAAAAGTAATAGAAAAATAATAATGTTCACATTGATGCCAACACAGCCAGAAGGGCAATATATTACATACTGCAAGTTGTATTGTAGTCAGGGATACAATGTAGAGACACTATGAAGTTAAATAAGTAACTAATTCTCCATTTCCAGCCCTTCATTTTGTTTACTTTTTTTTGTCACATTAAATTACAAGAGACTGGATATTTTCTTCATCAGGAAGATTTTTAAAATCCCAAACAAGCAGATGTTAGTTCACTGAGTATTCCACATGAGCTAATACACTGGAGGGTAGTACGTCTAGTATTAACTGCCATACACTTTTGATTTCAGGGAGAAAGATTTCTACATTGCACCCCAAAACAAGCTGACAGCTTGCCTGGACACATAAAGAGGATAAGGAATGATTCACATGCATATATAGTGTAAGCCCATATCAGAGCCAATATTCTGACTGAAAACGAATTGAGATGCTAGCAGAAATGTAAAGGTTAACCAGATTATAGATATTTTTCAGTTACCACACAGACAAAAGGTAATGCTTCTAAAGATTTTTGTCTCTTTTTTTTTAGCCACTGCATTTACATAAGAAATTAAGTCAATTTATTTTTTAATAAATGGTGTGCTCATTATAATCAACTTGCATATCTGTGGCGTCCAAATACACAATGGCAAAAAATGTGGCTTTGATTCTAGTTACAGACACAGGATATAGTCTGTCTAGACTATCAATTAATGTACCTTTAAAATGAGAGTTTTGCACGTGAGATTGTATCTTGGAGATGGAAACTGAGAGCCAGAGAAGGGAAGAACTGGATTCCTTTACACTGTCCTATTTGTTTTACCCAGTTACGTTTCTAGTTAGTCCACTAGAGACATTATAACTAGGATTTTTGCAGTTTATTGGATAGGCCAGTTTTTCCTGTATGACATTTAATGATCAGATACCACACCCTTTCCTCTAATGCTCTGGAAAAATGTGTATAAGAATGTATAACAAAACGTATATAAGTCGTCTATCGTATTAAGTCTCTTAAAACTCTACATTCCTTGAACATCTTTGTCTTTAATCTCCTATACCAAGGAAATAACAACAGAGGACTCTCAGGAGACAGGTAGACTTGACAATGAGTATATAAAAACACTGAATAGATTATGCCCTCACTGATCCCATGGAGTAAATAACAACCTCTTTGGGGAGGTCTAGATGGTTACAAGAATTTTCAGTTTTTATCTGTAGAGTATAGTAATATTAGTCTAATAATAATCATACTCTGAATGCAATTATCACAAGAGTTAGACCTGTCACTAGCACCAAAAAAAAAAAAATAAAAATCCAGAAGATCTCTCAATGAATATTTATTTCAAATACCTCTGGAGTTAAGGATACTCAGTACAGCCAAAAAGGGATAAGTGAGGAAGGGGACCAGCAGTGACATAAGTCTTTGCTCTGTGTGTCCGTTATGGCACCCAAGCAGCAAGATTGCCTTTCTTTCTTCTCAGGGAAAAGGAGAGCACCTGCCTGTTAAACACACATCTTGCCAGCAGAGAGAAGGGAAAAAGAGGAAGAAGTTTAAGGTAGGAGTGCTGAAGGGAGGCCGTTTGGGAGAAAGAGGCATGCAGGGAGAGTAAGAATTGGCCAGGCAGAGAACATGTGAGTGCCTGTGTGTGTCCTGGCAGCAGAGAGAAATAACAAGGCATTTCACAAAGAAAGCCAAGCCCAGGATCTGCCAAAGATATTGGGAGATATGTCTAGGCCACAAAGCTGTCAGTCTAAGTGTTCATTTAAATTGACAAAGCAAAAAATAAATGGAATTAACCACTTTCAGTCAGAAAGGCTTTGCATTTCTTTAAATAATACTTCTCTAAAACAACTGACCTTGAATACCTTCAGAAGGTGAAATCTTGAGGTTCTGGATTTTGGATGCCTGTATGGAGTCACAACGACTGATTTTCAGCAGACTCTGTATCACTAAACACAAGACAGCATGTATCCAGTGATGACGGTGCTTTCACCTGGTGCAAGGTTTTCCAATTCAGCTTTGGGGAAAAAAAGAGGATATAAATATATTTCATGCTTCCCACTGCCAAAAGTAAGCTCTTTTGTAAATGTAGAACAATTAGGAAATAGTTTTGACACTGTTATCAATTTTGTTGTTCTTTAAACATTGATGATTAAAAAATGTATTTTTTCAGTCATTCTGCCATCCTATTTTCTAATTGTGATGATGCAGTCACTTCAGAACCATGCTTTGTAACAAATCAAAAAAGCAGAAGTTGAAAGAAATGGAAAGTTACTAAACAACTAATATTTTCAAAAACGGGAGAGGCAAAAAAAATCATTTCTTTCCTTGATTTACAGAATCTGCTTTCTGGCAAGCCATTTTGGCACAATTTCCCATTTGGATATCATCACTGGTACCAGAGTGGCTGTCTTCTACAGATCTCGAGGAACCCAGTGAACTTTCTGTTGACTATTTGGAGAAAAGCCAACAGAAGTACCTAAAGTAATAGTCCTTATTTTCTAGACTCATATGTTATCTCAAACAAACAGTCATTTGTGTTCTCTGAAAAAAATGCTTTCTTGCTGAGAGTATATGCTTATTTCACTGCTTGGTTATCACCCTAGTCATACTGTTGGATTAAAGGCCAAATCTTTACTCTTTCTTAAGAGTTAAAAAAGCTATTTTTTCAGCAATTTGCATATGGTCACTAAGAAGATTTGATGGATTAAGCCTTTGCCAGGTAATTAACAGAACACTGCTGAAAAAGCAGTTCACCCTTTGGAAAAGAATATGGTATGTCTCAACATTTCCCAAATGATTTTTTGAGAGGCCCATTACCAAAAATTATTTTCAATTAGTCCTGAGAGTAGTACTGGAAATAATTGCTGCTTTGATTTTATGTTTGTTCAAGGTGTGTGTTTATGTACATATACATGCACATGCATATTTCTGCAGACCAGAAAGCTCTTGAGGTATAGCAAGTCCACACTGGGGTTCCTCTTGTTACCCTCCCATAAGAGACTCAGCTGATGTATCTAGCCCTGGTTTCAGGGGTTTGACAGATTTACCCAGTTATCCACACCACAGAGACACTGCTAGTGTCTTCCTTTCACCTCCTATCCTGTTTGAGACTGCAATTATGTTTTAAAAAAATAATCTTCAAAA
This sequence comes from Bucco capensis, assembly GCA_013396975.1. Classification (NCBI taxonomy): domain Eukaryota; kingdom Metazoa; phylum Chordata; class Aves; order Piciformes; family Bucconidae; genus Bucco; species Bucco capensis. The sequence continues at coordinate 1,518,352 of VWZO01008842.1, read as the reverse complement.
ATTCAGTAAGAGAGTGGTCACAAAACTAACTAGAAGTCAGGTAGACAAGGCTGCATACAGTACCAATCACTACAGATCAACAGCAAACAGGGCTATATGATTTTCAAGATATGAAAGTCAAGATCTAGCATAACTGAAACAGAGATGGATTTAAACAAAAGTTTTCATGCCACGTTGTGCTAATATATGGGAAGGAAAAAAGTAAAATTTGAGACTAAATATAAGCAGAGTGCAATGAAATGTGTATTTACAAGTACTCAAGATAGAGACCATCTGTGTATATGGCTAGAAACATCTCATTTCCCGTGATATTTGCTTTGCCTTCCCACACCAACTCCCTCTACATCAAGTGACTAATGATGACAGTCATTAACAGGTTTCTCTGTGCAAAAGAACCTCGACTTTGTATTTTAATTGTCCTATTTCCAAGTAAAGGAGAACACAAAATATTCGGTGGTGTTAAGTTACCCATTCTGGAAACATTCTGTAAAGCAAGTTCTTTGACATTTAATATATATTATTGACGTAGAAATTCAAAACCCCTCAAGTTTTGAATGGGCAGTGAAATGGTTTTTTTCCATCTTAATAGAGGAAAAACAATTTGCAAGATACCAGCTACAGACTGTGAGATAAGACACATTTTCAGATTTCATTAAGAGAAGATCCATTGACATTTCAGGGACAGCATTAAGCTTCCTAATTTCAATTCCACTGCCTACTTCTGAAAAAAAGAAGGCTGTGCAGGACTGTTCAGTGATAGAGATCTGCTCTTCACACTGCCGCAGTGCTCTCTGCTCTTTCTCTGGGATGTCCTCTATGAAGCAAGGAGTATACAATACTTCCTCCCTTACAAAAAGGAACAGCTTCTAACCTCTACTTTTTCCTTCACACTGCACCAGAAACATAAATAGAATAAGAGTTAAATTACAGATAATTAGAGGTTTCTCTGTGGGAAGAAGATCTTATACCCAGCTAGTGCCATTTTACTATCAATCAGTTTATGCTAGCCTCAGAGGACAGGAGGCGAAGGGAGGTGAGCTCAGAGAATAATACACTGGAGAAGCTTTCAGCAGTAAAATGAACCTTGATTGTATTATACTAGATAGATATGACTTAAAAAGGCAAAATAAACCCATACAATTATTTAACAAATCAGAACTATGACAAGAGCCCAAAGCATCCTCATTCATTTTACGAGAGCAGTACAAAAGGAGAGAATGAGCAATCTTCACCACCTTGCCCAGGCTTGACACAGTCTGACACATCAGGCACAATCCACGCCTGTCAACCAGGTGAAGCCATTCCTTGAAAAGTTATATCATCTGGAATATAGAAGACTTACAGGCACCTACTATTAAGTCATCCAAATAGAGTTGTAATTTTTTTTTCAGAATTTATGACTAAACTATGAGGAAAAAGCTCAAGCTAAAGATAGAGCTTCTGTCCCTTGCTTCTAGTTCTATTCTGCTCGTTCCTAAGATCATGGTTACTGATTTCCATCAGCAAGAGGTAGACTTTAAAAAGAAAAAAGAAAAAGAAACCACCCACTACATTCTGAATTTATGCCTGAAGAGAAATATTTTCAAATAGAGCAAAGGTGGGGAAAATTTGTCACCTGCAGGCAACCTGTGAAGCACAAAATTACTCATGCCGTTTCAGGGCTCTAGAAAGAAGGAAGGCCAAAATGGCTGCAAACTTCTATTAATCAAATAAGACACACTCAAAGACAGATATTTCTGACTCATGCAGACATGCTGTGTGCCCATTTCCTCTCTCTCAATAAACAGGGCAAGACTAACTACATGGGAATAAATTATATAATCCCAGGAATGTAGTACAACTTCCATTTTCTTCCCATTTCTGAAGAATAGCATTTAAGACATGGAAATCAAATAGCATGTGTGCATTTTTGTGTGTGTTTAAAAGGCTGTTTACTTTAAGAATGTTTGCTTTGAGTTTAATGTTAACTTCATGGCTTTCCATATCATGTCATCCATGTAGCTGATAAACCTTGAATATTTTGATCCTCATATAACCCTCTGAAGCAGAGCTGTTCTATCAACTTGCATTTTGCAGGGGAAATGAAGGCTGAATTGTAACAGGCAATCCGGTGAACCTAGGAAACCTGTGACAAAGGGTATTTCTGTTCTCTGATGTACTATGGTCTTCTCCAGCATCTTGGTCCTCTAGTCACATAAAAGCTCTTTATCTATCCACAGTCTCTGATAGAGGAGCAATGAGCAGTAGATGCACAGGCACATGAAGAACACAGAAGTAAGTGCTGGATGAACATCAGTTCTCTTGTATTAGTGCAACTGTCCTCATTTTCCTAAATGTAGATCTTATCAGTGTCTGTATCTAATGTTGCTTTTGGGCAACTAATGCACATATGAACTGGATCTGTAGTTGTCCTGTCTGCTGGTGCCCACAATGTTCCTTTCTAGGAACATAACTCTATAAGGAGCCCATCAATTTGCACCATACCTGTCTTTCAATCAGTGATTGCTCAAGTGGGAGCATGACAGGAGAGAGCAGTTCCACATACTACTGTTCCCCAGCAGATTACCTAATAAGAACACTGGCAATTTGACTCATGCCAACACAGACCATAGCCACATGAAAACACACTCTATGTACAGCATACTTCTTCTCTGCTGCTTCTCTTGCTACTGCATATTCCAGCATGATTTAACCTCGTTCAGGTGATAGACTTCTCTGCTACTATGTGTGTTTGAGAGCAAGCCAAATTCAACATGATTCATGCCATGAAGAATCTCACTGACTTCACCTCACTTTTGTGCTTCTCTGTTTATATTGCAGCTGTGGGTGCTACGAGACAAAGGATCTATTTACATTGTTTATAATTGAGATACTTAATTAGAAAAGGAGGGGGATGGTGAGTTGCTAAGGTAGACGCTGGAAATTTCTCCACCTAGTAATCCACAGGATCATTTTAATTTTCTTTTTATGAATACCTCTCAACTATCAGCTCCCAAGAATGCAGGAAAAAGTCAGGTGACTTTTCCTTATCTGGAAAAAAGGAGTTGTGAGCAACATATACAATATTTCTTTTCCTGTTTGGGCATAGCAGAGTGACATAGATGGGCAGAGTAAGAGGCCAGTCACTGACATCTGCTACAGCTTTGTCCCTGTAAAACAGAAAGCAGCATTTAATATAAGCGGTCTGAGATGTTTTTTCAGAATACCATGGAAAACACAGCATCTATGAATTTTCCCTAGCTCCCAACTGAGAAGAAATCTACTCCTTTCATGTAAAATCAGGCTCCACATTACGCAAGTAACATTACATTAACCATGACTTAAAAGTCCATACTCCCATTACTCTGCTGTTTCCCACAGAATTTGGCTAAATGTAGCAGTTGTCAACTATTCAGCTACTCTTTTGAACTCTACTCCTAAATTTTTTTACTCTTTGGACGATTTTCTAAGTCTACCCTAAAAATATACTTGAATAATGGACTTAGGGCTTTCACTGTTTCTCCTAATTATGGAGTTCCAGTATGCTGCTTCTGTACCATTATCTTTCAGCTCCTCATAATGCTTTCTTTCCTTGATCTCACGTGTGCTGACTGGTCTTAGTCCAGTATGGACAGGTAGCTTAAGACTCATTGTGGTCGTATCTTAGCTAAATATCTTTTGACATGTTTGCTGAAGACAGGCTAAAGTCTATCTTTATACTTTAGCAGCCCTTTTGGGGAGGTCTTATTTGGACACAGAAGTCATGTGCTCTCTGCTTTCCACAGGAAGCCTAGAGTTTGCATAATTTAGTAAACAGAAACCTCAAAGATTAGTCCTTCCAGGGCACGGAGCAGAAAGGTTAGGGGGAAGTTGGCACAGACTTCTGAGATGGCACTAAATAACCTTGCAAGCATGAGCTTATTTCCAGGTATTTGAAATTATTTACTGTAAAATGGGCAAAAAGGGAAACATACCAAAGCCAAACTTGTGTGTCTACATCTTCATTTCTTCACTTCCAGCTGAAGACAACAACTCTGCTCAAGAATGTACAGCAGTGTGGGAGACAGGTTAGAGAACAACTGTTGCTAGCCAAAGAATCTGGATTGCCAGTCTGTGGGAAAATGAGAGTTCTTGAAATTGGTTTCAGCCCAAATAGGACAAAAATCTAAGTAAAAAATAAATACAACAAACCAAAAAATCCTCAAGAGCTGAAAGCTCTCTGAATGGTTTACCAACTGAGTAAAACTGACAAAAATATGTTTCATATGACAGCTACAGAGGTCACTCAAGGATGTTGGTCCCAGGACAGACTTGTTAACAGGCCACCCATGGCCAAGGCTGTAGAGCTCCCTGTGCCCCCAACTGCAGGGAGGACCTGCCAAACCCAGTCATGAGGCAATTCTTCCTTGTTTCCTCAGTAAATTTCCAACCAACAATAACAACTGTACTTGCAACAGCATGACCCTGTCTTGGAGAGCAGACATACTCAGTTTTAAAAGGAAGAGTAATTGGTGCTTGCCGCCACTATAAAGACATGAGTAACCATGGTAGTGACTTTGTCTGTGTTACACTAACACTAGTGGTAAAACATTTCAGAATTAATATTGCTGTATACTCAGGCTTAATATCTTCCTCTTTTTTGCAACATTTTGAATCTTTGAAAATGTGTTTTAAAAAAATTAGTTAGCATGTCCAATTTTTAACGCTAGTCTTGATGATTCAGACAAAATCTGGTTATTTTATGTGGTAAGATCCCATTGAACCTCTGTTATGAAGACTAATGGAAAGCCCCATTGGATTACCATTTGACGTCAAATCTGGCACAACACAACCTGCAGACATCTGACTCACAGTGCTAGCAGAGACTTGGAAACTTCCAAGGAATCTTTCCTGTATTTAATCCACTATAATTCCCTGGGAAAGAACACATCTGAAAAATTTGTCTTAAGAAACTTTCTTGTGATTCCATTTGGGAAGGGATTAGCCTTCTCTTATGGAACTGATGGGGAATTCCCTTTGAGTTTTTATGGAGAATACACTACACTGTGGGTTTTTTGGTAGCTCTAGTAGGTAGTTTCCTATAAATGGGAATTAATAAATTGTACTTAAGAAAAATCATGGTGGTAATTAACTGGGAGGTTTTATTTGTTTGTTTTATTGGGTTTTTTTAAACAGAAAAAGGTGGAACCTTCCGTAATTCATTTATACCCTGATACTTTGCTACAACATTAATTAGTAGATCTAATTTATATGTATCTATGCACATACATACACATACAAATTGCATCCAGGTTTTTCTACATGACAGAGTGTTTTGGTGACAGCTTACTTCCTTTCACAAGTTTTCAGATGCCAATCCACAGCTTATTGTAATGTAAGAAAATTCCTGCATCACTAGAGGAAAATATAGTCCTCTGATGTTGAGAAACTTCAAATTTGCTTTGAGAAAAAAAATAAATTTCTGATTTAGACTTGTCCACACATAGAAATTGCAGTATTACTTGCCTATCAGTAAAGATGCATGAATGTGAAATGAGTAATATAAGCAACACCACCTTATTAGCACTGTCAAATGGGGTAATTTATACACCTACAGAAATCATTATTTCAAGTTTAAATACTTAATTATAAAAACAATATGAGGGATAACAATGTAAGCAGCTAGGAAAAACCCCACAAAATATAACAGGCAAAAAAGACCTAATTTTTTTTTAATTTCACTGTAAAAAAGACAGTAGTTTTTCTTTGTGCATGGTTTTACAGCAATATAGTAGAACAATGGCAAGAATTTTGCTCTTAGCTTCATTCTTAGTCAAGAGGCAGAAGTGTCTGTGTGAGATTTGTGAAAGCATAGGATACTGAGAACACTCCAAACTCTGCTCAATTACCCTGTAGCAGGATATATGCAGTTAAATAAACAAGGTTACAACTGAGATAGATGCAAACTTCACTGATTTCTCTTCCTTTGAGAAACTGAATTATAAAGTCAAGTTTCTTACTTTGACATAGCAAAAGGCTGCTGCCAAAATGGGACAATGCTGTTTCAAGTTGTCAGGAACTTTTGTGCTAAATCTGCTCCAGAAAATAAATAAATAAGTTGAAATGGAACCAAAACTTTTAATGTATGAGTTTCACCAATTTGTGTCCATCAAGACTTCAAGTTTAAATCCTTTTATGTTATTTGAAACAGCTGTCCATTTGAAATATCCATATATCTTAGTTTCAAATACAGTGTCTCAGAAAATGCTCAGATATCATTTTGATAAAATACTTAACACAAATTTTGTTATTTTTCAGGTCACTAAGAAAGCTTCAGAAGAAATAAATGTTTTTTTCTTTTCTACAGAGCTGCCAGCAACCTTTGTGATGAAAAGTGTGCTCAAATCTGCAGCTAGTAATAAAGAGTTCAAAACAGACATAACACTTGTACATGCACAGTTTGGCTATACCCATGACAGTCTTATTACTTCACCTGACTCTATATAATACCTTTCTGAGCCTGAAAACAAATCCAGTTCCATCAAGAGCTACAAACTAGCTGAGAGACCTGACAACACAGATTAGTCCTACCTTCCCAACCACTGTAACAGCTGGTATTTTTTACTCAAATGTAGGTTGAAACATCTGGGAATGAAGACAAGGACTTTGCAATGTGGAAATGATGTTCTTGTGTACCACAAAACCAAACTGATTAGCTTCTACACAGACACTTTTTCCTCTTGTTTAGGATGTGGCCCTGGTAAGGGCTGTGTCAGAGACTCATTAATTTCTTTAAATCACAGTTTTCACTGGCTTCATGAATAAACTCTTTAAGTCACACAAAAAATTTATCTCACAAGCAGATTTTTCTCAGCCTGAGGAGGGCTGAGAAAAACCTGCTTGCATGAAGAGCAGATGAATGCCTATGTCTGGTGCCAAGTCATACAAAGTTGTCATTATTTCGCCCTGTAAAATTTTTTACTTCCTTATTGCAGTGTGATATTTCATCTGAAAAAGGAAATATTCAAAGCATGAACTTGTTACCATATGACATAGCTCTTTAAAGTGTTGGGCTTTTAAACACATTCGTGATGGCTTCATTGTATTCTGTAGCAAATTCTTCATCCTAGTTAGGACCAAAAAACTCAGTAGACGTAGACATTGATTTGCTGATGATAATGCTTTAAACTAGGTTTAATTAGCTTAATTAGTTTTAAAATTCAGTCTACTAAAACTGTTATTGTTGTCTTTAAGCTTTGGTACAGATACAGCATTTTTGAAAAGGTGAATCCTCCAGTGACTCATGAAAAAAATATGTACATCCCACTGCGGAAAAAAGTAGTTATGTGCCAATTAACAGTGGAAGCCAGAACTGAATAAATCTTGTCTGATATATATGTCTTTTTCCTTACGTCAGGTAAGGGATGTATACTTTTGTTCTTATTTAAGTCAGGCAAGACATGATTGACTAACCGGAATTTGCCTAAATAAGGTGCTATGCAGTTTCCAGGAAATTTTTGCAAGCCCTTTTTTATTTCTCCACATTGGTAACTGTCCTGGAAAACATTGCTTGTTTCCACAAACAACATGCTTATTGATCATCTTTGCAGAGGAAAAGCCTCTAGAACCATTTCACAGGCAAATATTATTTCCTCCCATTTTATTTACTGCTGAGAAACTTACATTATCTGGCTTCCAGGATCACATGGTAAAATCTTATGTTTTAGATGACCTGTTATCACCACCACAGAGTTATACCTCACTTTAAGGAAAAACAAAACCAAATTCTTTCCCTGAAATCCCAAAACTGTGCAAAGGCACATATCTGAATTCTTAGCCTTTTACATTGTAGCAGTCTTACAGTCTCCCCTTGTCTTATAATTTTACTTATATTAAACTTAATTACTTGGTATCTTGACTCAGCTTTCTGTCCTTGGCACAACCACAGGCAACTGGCTTAAAGTAAGCTCTGCTGAGCACAGACCTCACAACCTTAAATTTGCTGTATGTTTACATTCAGTGATTCCACTAAGAATTTATTTAACAGTTTAAGTTACCTATGTTACGAAGCACAAAAATAAGACAATGTCATAAATAGCTCAATATCAAATTCAGTGAGGACATTCATTAACACACAAATCCCTATGTAAAGTCTATCTTGGAAGTTGGCAATAGGAATTAAGTAGTCCCAGCGCACAGGTAGAGTAGAAGACAGTTCTGAGGTCATGCTGTGCTCTCCAGGATGGAGGCAAACTGACAGTCAGAACCACAGATCTCTTGAACACTCATCCCAACACACACAAACTGTACAATTTTATATTGTACAGAACCTGCTTGCACCTGCTCCCATCACTTTGGCAAATGTAGTTGTCATCCTGTAAAACATAGCAGTGTTTTATTTCTATTTTCAAAATATAATCGCACAGCATATGATTTACGTGAGAAGGAAACTGGACAGGAATGCAAAAGTGGTGCTTCATAAATGAAGTGTGCCAACAGAGGTGTGATGTGGAAACCCACACTCCTCTGACAAGCCTATCAGAAGAATTACATTCAACCACTGGGCAGCCGAAATGCACACACTCTTGGTAAACATCAAATCAGTTAGAATTCCTTCCCAAGGCTCCTAATCCCTTGATTGACATTGTATAATTGCCCAGATGCACTATGGAAAAAATTGCATTCAGAAGCACTTGATTATGAGAATCACTGCTAAGAACAAGTCATCTGTCTGAATATTGTCAAATCCTACCTTACTGTGGAATGACTTAATCATGCCTATGTCACATTCTTTCCTTCTCTCCTCAAGTCCAGCTGTTGACCTCTGTATCTCATCACAGTCAAACATGATTTGCATCTCTCATCAGCAAGGCAATCTGAAGGCACCTGGTAAAGGCCTTGTCTGAAAATTTCAATGTACTGTATCAGGTTGCTGCAACCTACTCCTTTGTAGATCCTTACACAGCACTAGCCTGTATTCTAGGTCTCCAGAAGTCACATGCTGGTGGGTCTCCCAGAAAAAAAATAAAAAATTACAGGGTTAAGTGGAATGTGTTTTTTTCCCACTACATGCTCTTTATTAATACTTACTCTGCACAGACATTCATAATCATTAGAAAACTTCAGTCTAGATCTGAATGAAGAATAAAGAATTGAACACACAAGACAGCCTGAATCCACAACATCTCTCAGTAGGCCTTTAATATGAGCAAAGAATGGCAGGAGGAGAGTAGGAGCAAAAGCAAAGAGAGCTGGAATCTGAATACCAGAAAGCAAAAGGAATAAGAAGCATAAGGACCTTGGGCCAGAGAAGAAATCATAAATAAATCAGAATGATGATGATTCAGCTAGAAGGAGTTGTTCAGATGAATGATTAAAGAAAGGAGGGGAAAAAAAGCACAAAGAAATGGAGTAAGGATTGTTTGAGAGAAGAGGTTCACATGGAAACCACACTTTGTAATGACCTTCTGAAGGTAAATGTTTGCAGCTAAAGTTTTTTGACTGAACAGTAACATTTTCTGTTTTATCATTTACAATTTTCAAAATTTCTAACAAAGAGTGGGAAATCAGTTGCTCAGAATTTCTGCCCCTGAACAGCGTGACATCTTTCTACCCTCCAGTCCATTTCAGAGATCAGATACAGCCCAAGGAGTTTTGTGATGTCAGTCACCTCTAGCCCACACAAAGGAAGAAGATGCCCTGGTATTACCATGTGTTTTCAGCTAATGATTGGAAACAGAGTGAGTCTGCTACTTTGGTAGAGTGTTTCTGCAAGACTAGATGAGTCTCATAGTTTCCTATGCTGTGCATTTTGCTATTCTAAATTGAACAGCTGTTGAGTCATAAATGTAGGTAACAGTCAGTTTTCATTCGTGTTGTTTGTGTGTTTCATAAAACATGTCTAGATTCAGTAGATCAGGAAGTGTTCTGCTGGAAAAACCCTGAGGAGACAGAAACTGAAGTAGTCTTCCCTGCTCTGAGTGAGTAACTTCTCTTCCCAGTTTTCTTGCAAATGAAATTCCGTTCTCTCCCAAATTACTTGGAACAAGCCACATCCTCTCACCAGTATGTGAGGATGTAATGTCACAAGATATGTTGTTGTCTTCCTAAGGACATGATGAAATGGCTTATGGTGTTCCAATCCCTGATCCAAGTTTAAACTTGACCACCTCAAATATATCCAAAGATTATGATAATGCAACCACGAAACCAGAGAAATGTCTGTCTCCTATCTGCCAGTAAATTTGGTGTTTCCTATGAATAAATAAGTTTGCTAGACACACTTGAAAGTAAAAACCCTAGTACATAGTCCAGTCTTGAAAAATATAAGCAAATAGTATTCACATTGATCTCAACAACAGTTAGACTTAACAATCTGGGAATTCAATACCACGGCCTTCATATGGCCATGATGAAAAGATGTCATACCCTATCTGAACTGGGTTTTGCAACAGCCAGGACTAACACCTTTTCATCTCTCCTGAATATAACAACAATATCAAGAAATCTTTACATGTAACATTTTCCATGTATCAGAATTAGCAAATTCATAAAGTTCCAAATTCATACCATACCTGTCAAATGAAATCTTTATGACTGTTGAGGTTTAATATAACAAGCATGGGCCAAGAATGCAAATAAGTTGTAAGAAAGAATTCAAGAGTGAAGCTGAAGAGCTAAATGATACGTTCAGCAAAACAACTTTTATGTTGCCTTCTCAAGAACTCGAAGGAAGAAGGCAAAAGTAGAAAATAAGGAATAATATTATCTATGATTTAGTTTTGCATTCATATTAAGACATCTTTTTTCAGTGCTTACCTATTGTTTACTCCTTCCAGATGACATCCTAATATGAATGGATAAGCTAAACTTCACACCTTCGCTGTTACAATAAAGGTTCCCTTCCTAAACATACAACTATACAAACACTTCTCTAAAGAAATTGATCTTCCCCTCTTTTCCACTTACATCAGAAGTCATAGTCCATACATCAGCCCAGGAAAAGTACAGTAAAAAAGGAATACTTTAAAAAAATAAATGCTATAGATATACCTGAAGTACTTCAATGTTAGACCATGTTTTTTAACCTCGGATGTGATGTGACTTACTGCTTCAAACCTACTGTTTCATTGGCTTGGTGTCATGGAGGCATCATGACCTCGCCTTGGTCATGTGTGGAGCACAATGACAACAGGGTTGAGCATGGTGAGCCACAGCAAACCTGACAGTGGAGACAAGAATGGGGAGAATAAGCCTCGGCACAGACTGTGCATCAACAGTGGGCAACACAATGATACCTGAATTTGATGGACAGGTACCACCATGGGCTGATCAGATTGGCAGCCAGCACCAGCATCTGGCTGGAAATACAGTCAGCGGTAACGATGGAAGGGTGGCACAATGGCAGGCATGTGCACCACACTGCAACTGCAGAGCTGAGCTGCTGCCCATTCACATCACTCAATCTGGCAAGAGTGACTATTGTGCTGCTGCTGGTCCCACTGTCTTATCATGCCAGGAACACAAAGGTGAAGAAGCAGAAGGCTTGGTGACCCTCTGAAGCGCTCACTAGTTCTACTGGCTCAAAAATCACCTAATAAACTATAATATATAGATGATAATATTTTTACTGCTAGGAAAAGCTCTTCCCAAATCTAACAGTGAAATAACCTGAAAACTACTACAAAGTAGAATCACTGGGATTAATTGTAGAAATCATTGACAAAAAGCATTAGTACACATTTAAAGGTACACATTAGTGTACATTCAATACCACCAAAGTTATTTTTTTCATAAAGATATTCTTTAGACCACCAGCTCACTTTGAGAAAGCTTAGAAAACTGATGTAGCAGAATGTATGTTGGGGCCATTAACATTAGCAAAATAGTACATAAAATTGTCCATTATATCCAACAACTTGTTTTCACTGCAGGAAAACAAAAAATTAAGATAAGGAGGTGATGCGAGTTGGATTAAGGCTATGAATGATGAAGGATTATGTGGCAATTGGGGAAATAGCTGGCTGTCTTAACCTTTCATTTCCAGAATGTATTTCTCAAAACAGGCCAGAGGTGTAGCATTCCTCCCCAGCTTGGGAGTTTTGGGGTTGGTTGTTATTTTTTTTTCAAGGTTGAGGTGAAGATGGTTGGGCAAGCTGGATACCTCTGAAACACACTTCCACTATCATTGTTTTTCCACTCCTTTGTTAGCTAGGGAGTAAGACATAAAAAAGCAGTCACGGCTTCAGTTTGTTAATCTATGTAACACACTGAAAGATGAAGTGTTTAACATCACTGTTAATGGAGTAGACAAGATTTGTGGGCATATTTTATGGTGCAGATGCTGATAGGGAGGATCAATAATGCTTGCTTTATTCCAAACATTAAATGCATTACCCAGGAAAGGGAACTGTACTTGAGTGGTTAAACCAAGTCACACTGGGGGTTTTAAGCTACACATCTTCACCCTTGGACAGATGCAGGCGGACAGGGGTTTTGTGTGGTCCATGAGTGCCACCTGGTGACTGTTCTCCTGCTGCCGGAGTCAGACAGTTCTTAGCAGCGCCCTCTCTGAACGCTCTTCAGAACTGGAATGTTGGGAAATTTAGCCAACACAGAATATTAACTGGAAAGTACTCTGTTAATCAATGCCAGAGAAGAAAACGTATTCCAGGGGCCAAAGTGTTAGAATTGTAATCTCACAGGAAAAATGGTAAATATACTTAATGTTTAAGGAAACTTTAGCCATATGGATAGTTTGCCCCTCTGCCTGCTATCACAGAAACACAGGTGGAAAGGCAGTTTTTGCAGCACAGATGTCAAACAGGTCTTCATGCAACAGAAGGCTCAGCATAAAATTTTTTAAATGCTCTCAGAATAGGATAGTAAATCCTCAGATGAGCCTGAAAGGGTTGCAGTGTTCCTCACTGCTGAGATCCAAACCATATTTTCTATAATTTTACCTGGAAAAAACACCACCATCTAAGCCAGCATATTTTGCAGAGGCAAAACATATTCTGTTATTACTGCTACCACTTCTCTTTACTCTCTCTTTTTTCTCATCATGGATTACTTACCAGGCTACATCAAAGATTTACTGATGGACTTAACACAGTTTTATGGCTATGGTTACTGGTACTATCATAGTGCTTCTGTCCACCCTTTGAGGGCACCTTTCCCTTTGGGAACAGAGAGGAGTGCAGAATGTTTGTCACTTATTATTTCTCTTCAAACCCACCCACTTTACCCAGGCAGAGGCTCCAGGTTCAATTTTTCAAGGAGACAAAGGGACTTCAGCCACTACATTGCTCTCTTTTGAATCCCTCCTGCTGCCTTTTCTCTGATGCCATCAGCAGCTCACAATCCTGCTCCAGTGCATGGGGGAGCAGGGTACTCAACTGGGAGCCTAGCAATGGCAAGGGAGAGGGAATGGGGGATGGAGGCTGAAGAAGCTGATGACTATGGGAACATTCAAGAAATAGCCAAACACACAAGCTGCTTCCAGGAAGCACAACAAACAGGACATATGAACTCAGCACCCTCGTGCTAAACCTTGGAGAAATGAAGGGCTAGCCTCTGTTCAAAGACCCCCCCCAAATCATGGCATTTGCGGAAGGTCAAAGCAGACCTGGATTTATGAGTTATGTAAAACTCTAGAGCAAAATGATTTGTCCTTAGCAAGTGTAACAATACTATTATAATACAAACTAAACAATTGCTGAGACATTAACAGCACAATAATTAGCATCAAGTAATATTATATTACAGTATGTCTAAGATTTAGCTTTAAGTAGGCATCTCAATTTCATATTTCTAGGAATGTCCAGTGCTATTTTTCATTTTCTATTACTTTTTTAATAACACTCACTGCTCTATTTCAGATCTTTAGTATAAACAGACAAAGTAGCCCAGAAGAACTGGAAAAATTCACTTTTAATCTGGAGTAATTTTTCTGCCTGCACTGAAATCAATTTTTGGTTTGAGAGTCTATAATATATATATCTACAGCCTAGTTTCAGTAAATAAATTGTAGCATTTCATCCCCTCTTCATAACTCTTCATAACTCCCTTTCTTGATCATTTCTCTAAGAGCAGATTCTATTCCCTCTCACCTTTCTGTCATTCAGCCTGACCATTACTGTCTTTCGCATGGCTCCTTTCATAAAAGATGTTGTTGCATTAATTCCGTTAGGAAATATATTTGCAGTTTATTGAGTATTTAGTAAAGAATTTGAAAGGAATATTTTTCTATCCCATAAGAATATTTTTACCCATAGGCCAGGGTGCCCTGCATGATGTCAGAACTCTGAACTCAAGAGTAGCACAGTAAACTCCCTATGGAAAAAAAAGTTAAAATAAAATAAAGCTGCCTTTCTCTTTCCCTGGGGGCATTAAACAGGAGTGTTACACTAGAGTTTCATTTCAGAAGGCTTTAATTTTCTTAACTTCTGAGAGAGAAGGTGAGAAATTGCTAGAACTATATAAAGAAGAGAATAAAATTCTCATAAATTGGAAAGAGGCAAAAATGCAAAAAGAAAAGGAAGATCCCATTAAAGCAATGAGGAGAGGATAAAAAGTGGCAATGACTCAAGTTTTCTTACAAAAAAAAAATCAAAACAACAGAACAGCTGAGCAGATATGGTGAGAAAGCTGCTGGAAAAACTGTCACACCAAGCAGGGAACACTGTTCAGATCCCAGGGAACCTCCCTTTACACATCACAGCTACTTATCAGCAGAATTAGGTTTAAAAACTGTGTCAGCTTGCAACTTAGAGATGAGGGGGATATATGTTCATGCAGCATGATTTAACGTTATTTGAGTTGACCTATTCCCTTCAGTTTCCCTTTTAAGGAAAGCTTGGGTTCTGCAGAAAGTGAGAGGACTAAATTCCACATTCTGCCAGGAACCTGCTTTGTGTCCTTGATTGTATATCTCTGTTCTTCTTTGCCTCTGTTTACTTTTTCATTAATTCTCTTGACTTTAGTCCAGGCTTCAAAAGGCTGGAAGAGTAATTGATGTCTCCAATATCAAACTGATAAATGCAGAAAGGAGAGGAAAGGCAAAATCAGTCTGGATTACCTGCAATTTTTTTTTTTTATTTAATCACCTCTTTCGTAACCAATATAAAAATTCTGGAAGAAAATTCATCTCATATGAAAAAAAATTGACTCAGCATGAGACTTTATTATTATTGTAAAAAAAAACAAAACCAACAACATGGGAAATGAGCAGCAATCCTGTAGCTGACATTTTTTCCCCATGCCCATATACTAGTGCACTCACATGGGAGTACCAGGTCCAAGCCCTTCTTCTACCTTAGAGTACTAGTGACATCTAACAGCTATGCACCTACCCCTCCATGCTACAGAGTTCTTTGCTTTCCACCAGTAAATAATCATATCATAGACCTGAGATTCCTCCAGTAATGAATTTTTGGGCTGAGCATTGAATCTCACCAGTTTTCAATTAGTTTGGGAAAGGTTTATAGCACCAGTCACTGCCCTGAACCAGAAAAGAGTAGATTTACAGATGGGTCCCCCCTTTAGTCTATTACCCTAGGCTGGAGGGTTTCCCCAAGGTGGCTCTTCATCTGTCTCTATCCTTGACGACCCTATTCAATATCACTTGGATAAAAGGTGGATGATTCTTCAACTTAATGGTAAGGACATCCAGCTTACAGCTGCTGCTTTGCTGCTTTCAGAAAATAGACAACTCACATTTGCAGTCACACTACACGGCCTGCTAATAGGGGTGCTTCCTAAGAAAGTGTGGAAGATAGAATTCATTCTCATTTCATTTACTGATAGGTAAAGCACTTTCAAACAGCTAAGATGTAGTTGTACCAGGACACCTCAGGTACTGAACTTCCTCACTGCACCCTCTATGCTAAGGAGTAAATATGGGAAACAGAAGACACCCTTTTAGTTCAAGCCCTGTCAATGTCAGGGAGCATTCTTCCATAGCACAATGTGGGCAAAAGCATCCCACAACTCGGTAGTCTGCAATACCTCATTGCTGTTTGGAAACAAACCTGGAGCTGTAATGAAGCACCTTCATGCCCTCATGCCCCCTTTCCATCTCTGTGGTCCCTTTCCACTATGAAAGTGTTTCCTTGTACAATCCAAGAAGCTACTACCCCACAGTAAAATATCAGGTGGAAAAAATAACTACAAATGATCAGGTAACAAGTGTAAAGGTGTATTTACAGACCAATATTTATAACTCGCTATAGTAACTCAGAGTTAGCTTCTAAGTCAGGCATAGTACCTCCTCAAAATGTGAGAAAAATCTAACTGAATTCCTCTCTGTGCAAGATATGCATGAATAACCTTCACCAAACTTTGTGTTGGAGTGACTGCATCAAACAAACTAAATAACCACAAGGTCCATTTACCTATAGTGATTTTTAGGCATGTGTGGCATGTTGTTCAGGTCAAAATCAAGTTTTAGTTCACACAATTAAAGCAAAACAGATCATTCTTTGTATACTGTCTGCCTGAGCAAGTAATGATGGTGGCAATCATTGTATCTGAGAAGACATGTTAATACATGGTGAGCTTGACTTTCTCAGTCTCCAATTATAAATAACTTGCATGATCATCCTCTCTTGCAGTGTGGCAGGTCTCTCTGGAATCAGAAGGAGAAGCAGAGCTTTTCGATTCGGTCTTTTCTTCTCCTAATATTATTACTACTCTAATATAGAAATCTCTGAAATGCAAGATCTGCACTCTATCCTTTGAGACTCAGCAGATATCTTTAAAACACTTAGTCTATTAAAGCTTATAATGCATGATTAATGATCTGAGGGCTGCTGGTCTGAGGTGAAAGACTCAGCAGAATTTGCCCAATAGCTTTTGCAGGTTTATGGACTGTACATTAGAGACCAGAACCATTACTGTAATTATTTTACAAAAGCTCAGATGCAATGCTTAAAAAACCTCCCCAAAACACAAAAAAGCAACTTAGCAAACAATGGTGAAGTGCTTTGCAGTTTCTCTCTTGCTATAGAGTCCTAGCTTCTGTTTGCTTCTTTAATTTCTTTTATTCCATTGTACTGCAGAAAGAAAATTACTTATTTGTTTATTCTAATAAAGAATTATTACAGTTTTACTCAATTTTAAAAACTTTTTATTCAGATCAACAAGGCATGAATTTTCTACAGAATTTTCATTTTAGCCAAGGGCATGAGTTAGTAGCTTTCATCATGGACATTCCCAATTTTAAAAGTAGCACTCTGCAGTGCTAATTGGTGTGATGAAAACATCACTTTGTTCGACTTACAAATGACAGAAAACACAAAAACCCAAAACATCTATTTTGTATTTCATTTCAGTTCCTTAAGTAAATGGGGATCATCTAGAGATAGTCTGCTTCTCAGGTTAAATATCATGCTAAATCATGCTTCTCCTGAACAGTATTTAGTCTCAAGTACACCTAGTACAGGACTGGCACTGTATATCTAAATATATAACAACGAGTTATTTTTATAGAACACCATCATATCACATTGCCATTCAATATCCAAGAATCAAGTTCATACGCAGTCTTTCACAAATTCAGCAATTAAAATGAACTCTACTCAGCAGTCAAAACCTTAAGTACCTATAGACAGATCTTGTCAAATTTATTCACTCAAGTCCTTTCCTTTCAATGGGTTTTGTGATTGTCTAAACATCCAGGTTGTAAGTGGATGGACAATATTGTCTTTCCAAGCAAACTTAAATTAGGAAATAGAAAGTACTCAGCATGCCTGAGTAGTTCTCATAGCCTTTTGCATTTCAGCAATTATGCAGCCAGTCTAATCATCACCTAGCCATGGGGCATACAGCTTGTCCTACTTCCATACAATACCCTTCTTTTCCAGTTTGAGCAGTGGCAGGTAGATAGCTTGACAAACAGCACAAGGTAAGCCTGTGGTATTGATTTTTGGCACAGGAAGTTTGGCAATAGCAGATGGAGGGGAAACATACTTCAGGGTTTAGAAGTTAATGTTCCGGTCATATGCAATCATAGTTGTTCTTGACTTTGCTGAACAGGACACCCTCTGTTAGCAGACACTTACAGAAATCATGGATTGTTATTCTCTGGGAAAAAGCAATTTATTAAGTTTCCTTTCCCCTATCCTCCAACATCTGCTCATTCCTGCCCTCCTGAACTTTAACAATTCCTTCCTAACTTTGGAGGTCATACTGTCATCCAGACTGCTGAAATGATCCAAATTTGAGGAGCGGGAGAAATCCACACATACATACACATCTAACTTGGGGAAAAATAAACTGGGAAACAGAGAACAGGTTACTTTTTTTTTTTTCAATTTCAATAATTTTGGTGATTTTATTTGCACTACATCCCCACAAACAAGTAAGTGAGTGGTAAACTGTGCTGCAGGATCTGACACAAGCAGCCAGGCTTAACATTGCAGCTGGCAAAATGTTCATATCATCACACTCTATGTTTAGGTCAGGCAATAGTCACACNAGGTGAGGCCTCACCAAAGCTGAGTAAAGGGGCACTATAATCCTGCATGTGGACCTAGTGATTTTCAGGTGTCTTTGGGTTTACTTTCAGCAGGCCTCCCAAGGTGGCATAGGAAGCTGCTACAGGGACGCTTTTAATAGTTAGACATCAGCAGAATGTATCTGGAATTTCAAATTAATAATGTGAAAATTGTGACCTGAAAATCTGAAGACAGTCCTGGATGTGAAAGCTATCATGCTCTGAGGTGCAGACCATTCGGGTATGTGTGAAAAAATGTTACATAGGCAAAATAAAATACCCCTTGAGGTTCTGATCAGCTACAGAGTCATAGAAAGTTTTCAAACTTTTAGGTTCGTGAAAGGTGTTGTAAACTTATTTCATGGGTGTCTTACATGTCTGATTTAAACTTATATTTCTATCCAAAATCTATCTGGCCATAATGTCTAAATCAGATCCAGACTTGCATCAATGTGCCAAGATAAAAATAGCTGAGCCAAGTAGCTTCCATGGCCAAGATAACAGCCTGTTAAGTACCTAGAGATGAGACCTTATGCTTAGGTCATGCCACTTAGGGTCTGTGAACTCTTTAAACTTTGATAATCTGGAGACATTGCAAAACCATCTCTTTCTTTACTGCTAAGGCACAGACTCTTGAGGGTATTTTTCAGAAGTGGGATAACAGATCTCCTGGGCAGTGAAATTCTGCTCAGCCACCTGAAAAGACTGCCTCTTTTTGCCAAGTTCCAGCCTTTTGGCCACTCATCAACAGCTCAGGACATACATAAGCTCATACAGTGTTACAGGAGGTTTTCTTAACCCAGGCACTCTTTAAGCTAAACAGTATTTGTGGATGAGATGTAGGCAAAACATGATTGATCACCTCCATGCTTTCTTTGCTCTACCTCTCTCATCACCACAGGATGTGCTTAAGACCAGCTGCTCTCAAGTCTGCCTTTGGCTGAGAGCCTCTCCCCTGCTGTTGTTTTCTTCCTCTCAGTCACACAGGAATCCCTTAGCAAGGAAACCATGTCCTTGTGTTGTTCTGCTGGGAGAGTTTCCATTCTCTGATCTCTTTCCTCTGTGCAGAGAAGCCTGGTGAAAGTAGCTTTCCCACCTAGGCACTTCCATCAGCATCTGGCTGTCTGAGCACCTACAACATGGTATTACCAAGCTGACAACTTGTGTTTAGTCCAGGCAGGGTGAGTAACACATGCATCACTTGCTGCAGATAAATTACAGTGCAAATTGCAATTGTGATAACTGGAACTCCCAGCTTTAAAGAGGCTGCCAGAGCTCTCACCCAGCTGGGTGTACACGTCTGAGGGTAAGATGGTAAGGACATAAAGTAGTTGGGCAATATATTTTGTGCCAAGGGGGAGAGCAAGGAGGATAAAAATTCGATTATCACATATCATCCTTATCCCCCGCAACCTACATGCAGCATGCTAATTAGATTCTGACTCGCCTATGAAATAATTGAATATCTCCTTTATCTAATCTTATGTTACTGTTACTGTGGCATGCTTGTTTAATAGGCTCTATCAGCCTTCTTGCAAAGATTGAAGCATAACAGAGCATGAAATTTTGGCTACAGTAAATATGATGGTAGTTTAGTATGATGACAGTAAAAAAAATCTTATATAGTAGGAGGTATATATAGGACAGTATGCTCTCTATGGTACAGAATTGATATTTTCTGTTAAATATCACTAAGAAGGCTCAGATTTTGGCATCTGTGCTGTCTGAAAGGGCTTCAAGAGAGAGATAGAAAGAGATGTTGATTTCACAGCTCTGAGAGGGGGAAAGCAAGCCTTGACCTTCATTGCCCTAGATACCTACCTAGACTCAGTTACGGATCTATAACTGGGTCTTTACCATCTTTATCTTCTCTTCCTCCATGAAAATCTTCACCGACATAGATTTTGTTTTTAGCAGAGTTGTATCCTGCTCTTACAAAGACTTTTGCATAATCAAATGATGCACATTTCATGTTCTACAATTATTTAGACATTTATTAAACTTCATTTTGTTTCATTATCTCTGAAGCTATTACTTCAATACCTGCCCAAGCTGTTTCCTTCATGTGTATATTCCCAGGACAATTATGGCCAAGCTGTGCTCAGCGTAGACCTATTTATCTGTGAGTAGCTTTCTCATATTCCTAGTCTTGTGTGCCAGATCATTTTCCAGCTAAAATGAGCCTATAGAATGACTATACACCAAAGGAGCTATTGTCTGTTTTAGACCACACTGAGTACATCTGCTGTGTTGTCTACAGCAAAAAAAAAAAAAAAAAGGTAACAGTGTTAAGTAGTTTGTGGATCCCTCTAGGCTGATGGGATCCTTCCTTGGCTGCTCAAGGTGGTGTTAGGGCAGCTTTGTGGCACAGGAATGATATAAAATGATCTAATGCTCCAGAGGGCCTGGCCCAATGCCTACAGCAGAGCAGAAAAGTAGGTCAGAAAGGAGATCTCACTACTACAAACACAGCAGTGGCAGCAGTCCATTGTACCAGGTACAGAGTTTATGTAAGGCAGTGGCTGAGGCTGCTTCACTTTGAGCTTCACAACCAGCAGAAGCATGGCACTAAAAATGCCTAGCTGTTTAACAGAAAAGCAGGAACCAGCTTGTGCATAAGTTTAGAAGAACAAACATATCACAGTTCTGTATTTGTGCTAATCTAAACATTTGAATACGAGTGAAGAACATATTACACACCTTTTCTGCCTCTCATTCACAAAGGATACTCTGAAATAGAGGTGGTATCTTTGAAGGCATGACAAAAAATTGTCAGCAGTTACATGGCTTCCTGCTCTTCAGCTCTATTTCCAGTTACTCCAGGTTTTCTACATGCCATCCCATGATATTTTCATCTCCCTGATATCTATGAAGTAGATATAGGTAGTGGAAAGAGATGTCTCAGCAGTCTTCCCCTGCTCTAAAAGGAAGTGTATATCAGCATGGTGGCAGAGAAAGTCATATAGTTCCCTCATTTTTAGCCATCCAAGGCTAATGAGAAAGAGAGTCAGAGAGATACAGAAACCATTAGGTATGTCACAGGAGGTTCCACTCAGGTGACACTTACACTGGGAGTTAGTTGAGACTGAGCCAGGTCCCACAACAAAGTATATAAAATTGGATTAGTGAAAACTTAATCTAGCTCCACCATCTCCATCTTTGCATCAGGGTGTTGAGAAAGAGGACTGAGATCTTCTTCAAGATTACATATAAACTACTTCTGGACTTCCATCGATTAAATAAACAGATTGGGTTTGGAGATACAGCTTCATTCAGGGAACCAAAAAATGAAATGGATGGTTGTCTTCTCTGTAGTATGAATACTCACTCATCAGTAATTCTACCACTTGCCCTGCTGACAGTGCTCTTTTTTGGTCCTTACTTTTGATATGCTCCAGTTACCAAAGCCAACACCTGAGCCAATCCCCAAAGGCAGCAGCACATGCTTGGCAGTAGCAGTACCCAGATGCTAAAATGTATTTTGCAGTAACAGGAGCTTTAGCACATTGGTTAGTAACCAATTTGCTGGAAATCCTTCCCTTAGATTTAACAGTCTGCCTGGAAAGGGCTGATCAAACAAAAATAAGTCTTTTTCTCTAGTAAACATACCAGGTAAAATGGCATGGGGAAATATATGCAACTTAACAAATCCTCTAGTGGATCATGTGCACATTTATTTTGACATGAAGAAAGGAGAATATTTCATTCTGAAGGCTTTGGGCTGTGCATAAACTTACCCTGGGCCAGGAACAACAACAACAGCAGAAAAATCAGCCATGGCCTCTGGTCCCTGGAGCAGCCCATTCACTGCATTCAGAGTCTGCTTAGCAGAACAGTACATTCTCTAACTCTCCTAGGCCTGACCTTTAAATTCTAGCCCTTTGCTGACTGTAGATGACTGTGCATGCAGGTGGGAACTCTAAAGGTAACATTTTAATATCTCTCATTTATCACAATGGACCATTAAAGTTGATGCCTATAACACACAAAGCTTGGGGTTACCAAGTCCATTCCATAGTCATATGCTGGAATTAACACATTCTCTATTATAATATTAGAAGTTAACTGCATTTCTTTAAATCTTTTTTGACCATGTTTCATTGCCTTAAAAGTCAAGATGATGGCTCCACAGAGCACTGAAGGAGGAACATAAATAGGCTTTTAGAAATGTGTCCTATAAGGGATTAAAAAACTCACTGTAAACTCTTCATGCATGCAAACATTGGATGAATATCAGACAGGAGTTTCAAGCAATGAGGAAAAAAATTTAAAGAAAACACTGACTCAAAGAACTGTTTATCTGTTGATTAATCAAGGTAGTACAATATTGGTGTCTGGCTAATGCTGACATCTCTTCAGACAATTCATTTCTCTAATATATTTTCATTTTTATTTCTAGGAGTGAAAAATAACCAAACACTGTATTGGATCTCTTCTTAGTTCCTTTTTAAAGTGGAAAGGAGCTTTCTTAAACACTTTCTTCTGTGTACATGTTCTTAGAGTGAGATTCTCAATGCTCTTGTACATAATTTTTAGATTAAAAAATAGTAAAGTTTCTAACAAATGACATTGCAATAGGGCTTTGCTGAATATTTATAACTTTGTTTTATAAACTCATACATTTAAATATAACATTTAATGAAAGTCAGTGAACAAACATCTATGCTAATGGACTGCTAGGCTTTGTAAAAAGAATTTGAAGTCAGGTAAGAGCACTCAAAAGGCTCTGCTCATACATGCCAGAACAAATCCCAGAGAACAGTAATTACAGGCTCAGTTTCTGCTCCCCTCTCTCTGTGACACTTCACTTGTGGCATACCACAAAACACATTTCTGCCTCCCATTCTGTTCAGAATAAACCATAAAAAACTGCAGATTTCCTAAGTTTGCAACTCAGCTTTAGTGATACTGAGGTCACAGGGTCCTTGATTTAGCAAGCTCTTCTTGCAAAATGCAGACCACAGAAATTCAGTGGTTCTTAATTGAACTTAATTGAACAAAACCTCTCTTTTAGGAAGTTATTTTCAGAATATCAGAGTTTGTACTCAGCAGAAAAAAATGATTCATTTTCTTCTCAGGTAAAAAATAAAAAAAAAGATACTCTAGCTGGAAAAAATTCTACTGAAGTTCACTTGACCTCAGATTAATTCAGATTTACAATACTAGAAGGAGAGCAGGGTCCAAGAAGGAGCTCTGTCAGCATGTTTTTATGTATCACAGTTGCCTTTAATGTCTGTGTGACTAGCCTTAGTAAGTAGTGGATAAAATGGGATTTTGCTTAACTAGAAGGGATGGTGATCTGTACTACAATACTCTGCATTGGCATGAGATACATTCATACACAGTCAGTTACCAAAAGATCAGCTGATGCAAAGTGTCTTCCTTCTGGATTTTAGTAGCCTGCAAGTTTCTTATTCCTCTTTTTTTCCCCTCTTAGCATCATTACTCAGCATAGCCAAAAATCTTTTCTTTTTTTTTTTTTTTTCAGAACAGGTCTAGATTTAATAGAAACTTGTCTTCAAGATACTTCAAAAATACCTTTATGCTTTGTTTTTCCACAAAAATACTGTCCTACATAATGTAGAGAAAGAGCTACAAAGATGTCCTATGTAATAGCATCTTGTTTTCCTAAGATCCAAGTATGATTTAGATAAACATGCAGTTTCACTGCTATGTGTTTGAGCAAAGTTGCCAATGAAAAATCAAGGTGATATTCTGAGAATAGTGTTCCAATCTGTGAACAGCAGCTGAAGCTTGCGTGGTGACACATCTAGGTAAAGCAACCACAGAACAAAAGGAAGAAATTTAGGTGCATTCTTATGGAAAATGTGGCTTCTGGTTTTCTACAATATCTAAGAGCCTCTACAGTCAGAATTTTCTGGAAGAGGTTATTCTTCTAGATTGCTTAAATCTAGTAACATCTTTAATTGAAAAGGTTTTATATATCAATTTAGTTACTCTGCTTTGCATAGCAACTCTACAGATGGCCGAGGCAGTGCAAACTAGGGAATAGCTACAATTTTTATTGATGTCATCATGCTTCTAGTCTGTTTCCCCTCCAAAAAAAAAAATAGTATGCTATTAAATATAGTTAGAAGCATAGACTGACCCTTCCATTATAGCATCTGAGGGCAATACTGTGATTAACTTTTCTTCCCTACACTTCAGGTGTATTTCATTCGATATACTTCATTCGATAGCAAATCATTCAGTTTGTTTCAGTTGTAATCCCATTGACAACAGCAGATTGAGAATAAACATGAGCACCAAATACCAAACATTGATCAGAAAGTACACTTGAGTCCACTTCATTTATGTCAAAAGAAGAAATGAAACAGGAAACTGAAATTAGTATGTTTTCAAATAGCAGAGCAGATTTTCTGAGAATTTTAGCTCAGATTCTCTTTCTTGAATATTTTTGTAGAAGTGGAACTTATTTCAGACTCAAAAGGAATGAGAGATGGTTTCCACATTCATTAATTTACAGTCAATGTTTCATTGACATCTATCTTTTTTAAGATACTTTCTGTATACACTCCTGTTTTTACTCTGGCCTATCTATATAACCTTTCAGAAAATTTAATCTGTGTTCTATAAGTGAGTCTTATTTCTTTAATTTTACAAAACCAAAAATCTTTGGATTTATTTCACCACAAGATATTTGTGACAAACTCATACTTTTTAATGTATTTGAGGCTATGTCATAGTTTGTTCTCCATATGCCAATATAAGCAACTTGGAAATTTTATTTGTATCAGTCGCTTTGGTCACTGGAATTACTCATGTAAATAAATGTCTTGCAAGATGATTGCTTTTAAGATTCAAGAAGCCAGTGCAGCATTCATGCAATCTTTTCAACATGGAAGCTTTTACTGTATCCACATATTGCAGTGTTTTACTTAGGCTAAATAAGCCTTAATATCATGAAACATTTTGTACTTTTGCTGATGTTTTGGGATTGTTACACTTAATTATTTTCTTTACGATCTTCACATTGAGGCAATAAAGCTGTCAAGTATCAAAAAAAGGATTAAAGCTTGAAAACCCATTTTGCAGAAACTAGAATATG
This sequence comes from Bucco capensis, assembly GCA_013396975.1. Classification (NCBI taxonomy): domain Eukaryota; kingdom Metazoa; phylum Chordata; class Aves; order Piciformes; family Bucconidae; genus Bucco; species Bucco capensis. Next base: position 1,492,829 of record VWZO01008842.1, on the reverse strand, counting down.
TGAGAAGATATATCTTAAAAAAATTTGTTGTTGTTGTCTTTATGATTGAAATTGCTTCAGTTATGCAAGAATTAATTAACAATTCTGGCATGGTTTTTAGCAAACTTGGAAGTCAGCATATCTTTCACTGTTCAGGCTTTTCTGTGAAACAGTGATTGTCTCTAGAGATCCAGTTCAGTACTAGTTTGTGCTAACTAAATCACTTTCATGAGCTTACAATTATGTATAAAAATCTAACCTTACCAATAGTAAGGAAACATCCAGATATATGTCCTATTAAAAGTAAAAATCACTTTCCTGTATCTAGGAAAACTGATAGAAAAGGAAGAGGGTTTCATGGTAAGGACTGTAGATGATTATATGACTATTTGTGTAGTTTACCTTTGATAGTCATCTGAATAAATATTTTTAAGGTCACATACTAAAGTTGTGTGTAAATGGGCTGTGGACTTCGTAAGCAACAACCTTCTAAATGTGGAGCAGTAGTAACACAAGTGTCCCAAAACAATATGCACAGCATGCAACCATAGCAACCTCATCATATTGGCTTTCATACTATCCACCAGCTATTCTTCACACTCTCTCAGACTGTTAATAGCAATGATATCTTACATCCTACTTTAGAAGTTTTCTGGGTTGGAATGCGTATGTTCAAGCAACTTCCCTATTGTGAAATGGAGTAAAAACCCATGGTTGTCCAGGAAAGAACTTAAAAGATACCTAACCCATGTTTCAGTGCAGTCTGTTGCAAACTGGGAACAATGTAATGGCAAAGTAAGGTAATTCATAAGCCTGTTTGAGCTGCGGTGGGGTGGAAGCATGCAAAGAAAATAAAATGCTTTGAATATTGTGACAAAATGAATTTAATGTGTTGAGCTGCCTATGCCCTGTATCCACTTAGTCTCATTTACTCCTCTCTATGCCAGTGTTATCATCCTTCACCACAGCTATAAGAGCTGGCACTTCAGTATCTGAACCAAAATGTACATTGGTACTGCTTACTTTGGTCTCACTTGGAAATGCGCATCCGTATTAATCATAGCAAAAACATAAGTGTCACCATGTAAGGGGAAGCAAGGCCTACTCCTTTCCTTGCAACAGTAACTCCTTCAAAGTCACACATTACCCAGACAATGGCGGTGTTGAAAGTCCTTTTCAACTTTACCACTAATATTAAAGGCACTTGCACAAATATAGACTGACAAACACTGAAAAGATATTTTCTTGGGTTTTTTTGTCCTGAGGTATTTTTGCATTTATCTAGGCTAGGCAGTATGCCCCTGCTCAATGCAAAGATTTCCGTCTCTGCTTCCCTTTGGAATATCATACATACTGTGACAGAAGCATTTAGACTCAGATTCACATGGAACAATCCTAAAACTGGCTGAGAGGAATTATTTAGCAATTTAAAGTTTTAAGCAGTATTGAAGGCATTTTTTTCAAAGGGTGCAAGCAAAAATAAATGCATTAACGATTCTTGTTTCCAGAGTGTTCCTTAGGTTTTTGCCTCATGTTATATTAGTGTTGTGACTCATTTCCTACATTGGATATAAAAGAAATAGAGGACGCGATTGTTTTCTTACAAAAAGAAACACATTGCCAACTTCAGCCTTCAGAAGTCTTACTTTAATTTGAAATATATTTACATGGTTCATGACAAGCACAAACACCTCTACACAGTGCAAGTTCAAAATTTCCAAGGAACATAAGACAGATTCTGTTTGTGTAGGACTAGAACAAAAAGTTAGATGTTTCCATGGCTCTAGCACTGTCAAAACTCAGCCCTGTTTTGCCAGAGTTTACAGTGACACTTTTGAAACTTGCACAGAAAAACACAACCATCTTTTAAAATGTCACACATTTTTACTATCAGTAAGACATTATTGACATATTTTATTAAAGACATTGAAAAGATTTTTAATTAGAAATTTTAGGTAATTATGTTTCACAGAGAGCTAAGGAAAGCTTTGAATTTAGTAGGTTATTCTCTAAGATTTCAGTGACAAACATTCTCATATGCTACAGCATATGAGTAAAGGGAACAATATGCTAGAACTAAGCAGAGGAAAGAAATAAAAACTTTTTTATTAGCACTGTAAGCAAATTGATCTATGTAAGAACCTGTGTATATCTTTCAGTTATTATTGAAACAAAGCCTATGGCATTTAGTCTAGCTATTAAAATAAAGACAAACACACTTCTAAGGACAGCAATAAAAGATTATTTCTGTTCAACTTTTTATTTTCTCTATTACAATCTGCAAAATAGCTCAGGCCCCTATTCTTCATAGGAGAACTATTTGTCATATATATCAAAATACATAAGTGTGTTTTGGTATAAGAAAGAAAGGAGGTACATTTAGAGGGAAAGTGCTGCATGACAATGGAAAATACACCACATTTGAAATCAGTCTCAATCCAGTTTGGGAAAAAAGGCTATCACCACCTCAGGCAAAGGACTACTGAAGAAAAAATACATATCTGAAACTAATTAAAAGAAAAGGTCAGGGAAATTATCAAATATAAATTTCCTTGGAAGGAAAACTGCTGCTGAGATATAAAGGGACTTCTTCATATGCAATTTTTTTCTAAGTTTATTTGTCATTGTTTTCATCTTTCCCTTCCTTAACTTCAATATAGAGTGTTGTTTTAAGAGATAATGGGAAGGCAAAGCCCAGCCCCATGGTCTCTTTTTAGCCAGCTCACCACCCCCCAGGCATCCGAGCCTGGATGTCTCTACTGTTTACTGTCCCAAGGCTGGCAACAGAAGACAGCCGAGAGTAAGCTACTTCAATCAAAGGAGCACACGCAGTGTGCATTGCTCTGCAGTGACCCTCAACTGGAGCATCCTTTATGGATGAGAGAAGACTTCCTCCCCTGAAGGCCATTCTGAAATGAACCTTTGTGAAGGGCTGTGTGACACCCAGTCAGGCACTGCCTTAGGGATTTGCACCACTGACAAACACAGACAGTGCCTCACATAGCCTTCCAAATTATCTTCCTCTTCCAAACACTATTGTCTCTGTCTTTGAGCATTGTCAGAAGACTGCTAAGCCATTATAGTGTGGCTGTGTGCACTGCAGAGATGTCATGCTAAGACATCTTGAGTACTAGAGCTTCTGCCCGCTCATCTGTGAAGGAAGGCAAACAGCAGTCACCTCCATCATGAGACAATTGTTACATGAAAAGTTACCAGGCACTCACAGTAAGACTACCCCCACAAAAAATAGGCAATATAGATTACTTCTTTGAAGTAAATTTTGCTGCAGCTGCACAGACAGTAAATACTGAAATGGGGCTGGATGCTCAGTCTGCTCAATGCATACAGTGTGTTCTCTTTGCTGCAGTAATCACAACCCCCACACACACTCGAGGCTACCCTCTGGGGCTGGGACACCAGCCTTTTGGTACTGGAAGTGGAAGCAGCAGTTATCAAGATGGTGGGTAGCACAGCTTTGCACCAGCATCAGAAGCCTACAAAACAGAAATTATCAGCGAATTCAGGTTGCAAGAGGAGATCAACATAGCCTAGTGCCATCCTCAAAGGGAAAGATGTTTTAACAGCAGACTAGTGATGTCCTCAGGCTTCCCTTCTCCATTCAGGAGGCAATGACACCTCCCAGTGCAAGTAGCTTGAGCTGGGTAGCAGGGAATGCATGAGCTGAGAATACCCTTTGCTCAAAAAATATAGACTTGAAGAGACGTCAGTAACTCAGGAAATTTCCTTCTGACTGCAGCTAGTATAATTTGTCTATGTATGTACTCTAATCTGCATATACCCCCCTGGATGCATTCCTGTGTGACCTCATCTAGGTGATCCTGCTCTGGCAGGGGGTTTGGACTAGATGATCTTCCAACCCCTGACATTCTGTGATTCTGTGACATACACTACCTGGGTAGCAGTGTCATGTGGATCCTAACATTTCTAGGAACAGTTAGAGAGGACAGAAGGAAGGACAGAGCACCATGCAGGAAAGCAGTAGAACAGCTTCACCATGATGGCAAAAGGGAGAAGAGAAGACAGAGAAAATGTGCAAGAGCCACTTGATTTCATGGAAAGCATGTGTCAAAGCCATTGGACTTCTGATTTGGAGCTGTGAACAAAGTGCACATTGAGCCTACTTAAATACATGGCATTTTTATTATTACCCTCAGTCTCTTTCCTATTGTTTCACAATTAATTTTTGTTTTCTTGTCTTCAATTAAACTGTAAGCTGCTTAGGGCACCATCATGACTACTCCTATTTATACAATGTTTGGCACATGAATTTTGAGGCATTGCCAAGTGTGGATAGGAGAAAAAAAATAAAGAAACATAAACCAGCAAACTGATATAAAGTAAGCTCTAACTTAGGAGTCTATTCTTCTAGACTATATAAACTTTGGGTATTCAGCTCTGGAAAAGTAAAAGCAGAGAAACTAGTGGAAAAACAATCAATAGAGAAAAAAATAGCATATACACATGTCCATGGAAATGGAAATATAAGTAGGCAAGAATATCCACATTGGAGAGCCCAGCCTTGGATCAGTAAGGCAACACAATGTATGCAGGTGTCTTATAAAAGGAAGCCAAGTAATTACTATGCCTTAGAATAAAACAAAAATAAACATTGCCTACAAATCTTTTCCCCTTGATTCTGCCAGGAAGCAAGTTGTTCTAGAGTTTATGGAATGATCCCTGCCCTTCAGAGCATTTTGAATCATCAGGCAGGGTATAGGACCTAGATCACATCTGACATTGGCATAAGGTTAGGATCCAGATGAAATCAGGATCCACCTATGTAATTGTGTATGTTGTTGCTAGGCTTTTTCCTCAATAGCATCATTCCACTATCATTTGCCCTCAAGTAGTGCTAATAAGAAGGTAACTGGTGGCACAAAAATAGGCTTCCACATATGTTACCTTGATAGATTTTATTGAACAGTTTTAATTTTATTGAAATATTTGATTTTATGTCATGGTGAAACAGATGAAAGAAAATCTTTTCTCTAGCTGAGCATTCATTACAGACAAGGCTCTAATTTACTCCTCCAGACTCCCCTTAAATTCTTATCACCTGGATGATTTACCCTTGGTTATACAAATCTTGATTCCAGTCCACACACATCCATATTGGGTTCTGTAGATATGACCTCTGCACAGTCAGTTATTTTATCATTTCACTGTTCTTGCAAGACAAGCACATGAGGATATCTGAAAAAATCTAGTGATGTCAGTGACTGCACATGAAAACCCAAAAGATAAAACAATACCTATTGCTTGGGTAAAAAAAAATGTTCCCAACTAGGGCTCAAATAGGCCATTGACATCAAAGGATGAAGATATTAAGCAATATTTCCCTGAAATTAAGACCTTTCAGCTAAAAACAAAAAGAACATCATTAAAAAAAATAATCAAAGACAAAAGGACAGAAAAAAGAGAACACCTCAAAACTCAACATCTGCAAGTCTCCACACAGGCAGCTGTATGTGAACATTTTATGCGTCTTAACTTCTTTGATTTGCTTTGGAACATGTCCCTACCCTTTCTGCAATAGTGACCTCATCACTTAGCCTTAGCAACTGCTGCTGCACTGACCCACGAACAGCACAGAGATTGCAGGGTGAATCTAAGCATTTGACTGGGCGAGTAAAGAGAGATGACATGCTTCAGAAAAGCTTTTTCCTGGACCAGGAATGGACAGTTATGGCAAACAGATGGAAGGAATCAAATCCAAAACACAGTGTGTGACCTATCTCAGATAGTGTCTTCTTCTTGTGTTTCGTTTTGGCAGAGCTTGATTATCCCTGATGCCAACAGAATGTTCCTGAGCTGAGGATCTTGTCAGCAGGCTCCAAGCTGCAGTCCCTCCCTCTATCAGGACTTAATGGACAACATAGTCCAGCAGTAAATATGGACTTGAGAGAAACTTAGGCAAAAAGTAACACAACTGAGAAACAAAACAAGACTATTATTTTAAAGTCAAGGGAACTTATTTTTGCCTTCCAGCTGTGTGACAGACTTGGTTTCACATTGGCCAGAGCAGGCAGCTGTCTCAAGCCTCTTAAAATCCACAGATGGGAAAGAAAATGAACTCTGAATAGGCCTATGTCCTGTTGATAATCTCCCTAAATCAAAGAGTAGAAACAGGGATCTCTTTCTCTGTTTGACAGCAGCATGACAGCATCCTAAGTGAAAAATGGAAAGACTCAGAGCCCCACAGAGATTTACTAATAGAGGTATGGGTCAGAAACATAGGAACCAAGACTACAAGCATAGCAGTCAGTACATGAAAGACAGAGTCCTACACTTATGGGAAGCCTTCGGTTATTTAATACCTATTCCCTTGAAAGGAATCATCACCCTTTTGTTTCCTGCTAAAAATAAAAAAAAAAAATAAAAGCTGAGAAAGAAAACAGAAGGAAAGGAGAGAAGGCAATTAAATAGCAAAATCTCAGACTGAAGTCATTCTGTGTGGCCTGTCTTCTCTTGTGTGAGCCAGGAAGAGAAACCATCACACAGAAAAAAGTCATTGATATTAATAGTCATGAGGAGAGTAACACAAAACACTCACAGTGAAAACATTTAAAATTTATGGTCTTTGAGTGTGCCAGAAACTACTGTCCTTTTCAATCTGCCATCTCCACTCCTCATGCGAGCATCCTCCAGCCTGTTTCAGAAAAAGCAAACTGGGTTGCCTTCAACAGCCTCAGCAGAAACTCTTTGCCAGCCCACCTCATTTTGAATGAAATGACTTTGGGCAAGATTGCACTAACATTTATGTCAGCAGCCCAGAAATGACTGCAGACTTTGAGAAGGAGAAAAGATAAAAAGCAACTTGAGAAGGAAACCTCTTCAGCATGGATGCGTACTGACTCGTAGCACATGTGACTAAAACCAGAACCAACAACTTTTCCCTTTCCAATCCCCTATTCCTGCACAGCTATTTTGCTCTTCTGGATTGGCTGTTCTTATCTGCACCAGACCTGAATGCTTGCCTGCCTCAGACCTACAGGGGCATGAAGAACTATTATTTTTTCTTTGCTCTGAAACCAGCACTCATCTCAAAACGTATCAAATCTTGTCTGTCTGTGGTATTTATAACTTTGTCATTTCCAGCCAGAGAACCCTCCCAGCCCAGAGGGTTGTGTCTGAAGTTGCAGTCTTTTCTCTCTGGATTAGTTTTGGTTTTGCCCAGTGTTTGCCTTATGTCAAATGTATTTGCAGGCACCAACAGAGGAAGCAAACCCTACCACTCCTCACATGCTACTACACTAGAGCACCTGCCCTGGAGAGTGATGTGTTCCTGGCTGCCATGGAGGGCTTTACTAGGTGTAACCCGCACAGCTTTGGTGGGGATTATCTCAGGAGATGCCTGCTCTGAGTTCAAAGCCCTCCTCCAGGCTGAGGAGGTGAGTGTCACTCAACCCACATGCTTCTGCTGCAGCAAGTTGTGGTCAAACTGCGACTAATGTGTGGGGCTACTTCAGGTGCACATTTCTGAATCATCAAAGAGCTTTGTTTGGCTTTCTCTTACTTCTTTATTCGAGGTACTTCTGAGCCTGTGGAGGAGCTGTGGGTTAGATATGGGGTGGTTTCTTTTAGATAGAATCATAGAAAAGTTAGAGTTGGAAGGGATCTTTAAAGGTCATCTAGTCCAACCCCCTGCTGTGAGTAGGGATATGTATAACTAGATCAGATTGCTCAGAGTCCGGTCCAACCTGACTTTGGATGTTTTCAGGGATGGGGTATCCACCACCTCTCTGGGCAACTTATTCCAGTGCCTCACCACACTCAATGTGAAAACCGTTACTCTGTAACTTCTGTCTGGCTCTTGTCTTTTCAGGAATAGGGTGGTGCTTGAAAATGGGGTGGTCTTAGTCATTCCCAGAGACTTGGACTCTAAGGCCCACCTAAATCCACCTTTAGTCACTGTAAATTGTTGTAACTTTTTCTGTGCTGTTGTCTGTTTCTGACTATGTCTTTTTATACTGTGAGAACAATGGGATTCAGACGTCAGGGAAGGCCTTCAGGGACTACTGTAATAATGCATTAGTACTACATGCTGCTAGGAGTGTGAAAACCATAGTAAAAAATCCTAAAAGCTGCATTCCTTTGCTTTTCTGGCAAATAGAACTCAATTGCAAACACAGAAAGTGGATGCATGTGCACCTGAAGCAAATTGGTCTCTCAGCCTGAGAGATGTCTAGGGGAAATGGCTGTGAGGTGTGTGCCAAGTCGCCGTTCTGAGTGAGCATGGTGAACTGCCTTTCCCACATACCTCCCTCGGGCAACAAAAGAGTCAGATGCCAGAATTTTTGCTAGCTTGGCATTACAAAAAAGGCCTGTGGGGTGGGTACAATGGAATTTAGGCTGGGCAGGGAGGCAGGACGCAGCAGCATGAGTCTCCAGCAAACAATAGCAACAGCAGGATCAAAACAGCAGGCAGAAAGTATATGCACAATTACCAAAACAAAATATCTGGAGCTACAAGGACATTACATCCTTAGCTGTGTCCCCAAGCAGGATCCCACTGTTGTTAACGTAATCCATAACCATGACTCAATCAAGCAGGTATTTCACATGGTGCAATGCATATTATCTAGAAAGGAAGGTGAAAAGCAGACGGATTAAACTAAGGCAATAAATTCTAGTCAACTCCTCCAGGCTGACAGGGCATTAAACCAGCCAGTGTCCAGACTTGGTCACATAATAGGAACACAAGCATTAATGGACAGAAGCAATGGGACAGAAATTCAGGACAGTTGACAGCAACAGAATCTGGTCCAGAATAAAGCAGGGAAATACACGCAATCACATTTTGGATCATTAGTGCCCAAATGAGAAACACTAGAGAGGAAAAGTCATCTAATTTGTACAGAAATCTGCCAACTTAATCCTCCCTTTTAGAGTGGAGGAGGAGGAGGGGATAAAAATGGTTTCTGCTCTCTGTCTTGATTGAATAGGACATAAATATAAGAACTAGTTGGAAAACAGCTAATTTGTTTTGGGAAACTTTCAGGAAGAAAAAATATATTGAAAAAAGTTCAGCTAAAAATATGAACCCCTTCATTTCTCAGGGTTCATTTCTAGTTTTAAAGCTTCTGAATGGCGTTTCGTCTGTTGGAGGATTTACGTTTGCCCTGCTTTTTCATGTTGGCATTGAGGAGAGAGGAGGATCAAAATGAATATATGGCAAGTAAAAATACAACAATTTCTTTTTGCAAAACTGTGAGCAATTTTATTGGAAAAGAACTGAACGTAGATGGTATGCTGTGCTGGAGGGGAAAGCCCTGACCTGTAATGCTGACCACAGCTCTAGAAGTGAATCAGTGACATTTTCATATGGTTATTAGAATTTGTTTTAAACCATTTTGCCAATCCTATCATGCCCAAGCAGTAACATGGAGAACTGAGTACATCCTTGGAGATCTAGGCTGTGCTGGCATTCAACATTGCAACACCAGAAGACAAGAAAATTTGTCTTATTTTATAACTAGCCAGAACACTTTGCTAAAATCCTCTCTTCAGCATGATTCTTTGGGCCAGGGTTTTGGGCTGCAGAGAAAAATAAAAGGGTTTATGCAGTTGATAATTTGGCATAGCTGTTTTGAGTTTGACTTCTCCTTACTGCCTTCTCTAGACATTTCCTTGGATGTGACACATAGGCTCCTGAAGTCAGAAAACAGCTAAAAACCCAACCTGAATGAATGGAGCCTGTCCATACTGTGTAGATGACCAATAATTAGTCCTCAAGTACTACATTGTAGCTTGAATAGGGACTTGAATTTAATTTTGGGAAGGCCTTGCTAATAAAAAGGCCTTCAGTGTAATATGAAAAATAACATACGCAGCTACTTAAAAACATTTCCCACTCCTCACAGTAGAGCAGTTCAGGTCTGCCAGCATGGTACTTCCCAGCTTAACAAGTGATAGACATTGAATACCTTTCAGTCGACTCACAGAAGAAAATTGTCAAGAGCAAGGACAGAATGTGCTATACATTTCACAAACAGTTGCCTGGTTTGACGTTGGCTTTAGGTAGCTAGAGAGGAGATTTCCTTTAGTTAGTGAAACTCTCTTTCAGCAGGGTCTGATACAAAAGCAAACACGATAGATTTATCAGCAGCTTGGTTTAATGCTCTGTTACCAAGATATGACAGCCTGACAGCAATACTCTTTTCTATAAGCTTAAAAAGCACAATAGCAGTGTAACAGTTGCTGGTAAAAACTAATAAGCAACTCCTTAAGGCCTACCTGGCACTTCCTAAAATGGCCTACAGGGTTCATCTTGTCAAATACCTTTTTAAGTGTCTGATGGCAAAAAAAAAAGTTTAGAAAATACAAGTAACCAGAGTAGCCAGGAATCTCAGTCTGTCTTGTGGGATTTGTTCTTTTGTTTTTTTTCTTTTATTTTGTTTTGTATTGCTATAGAGCATTAAAAAAAAAAAAAAAAGCTTTCTTAACAGTTTCTGTGATGTTCCAGATATCAGTAATTAATTCTCCAACATCTGCTGAAACATTAAAACCTCTTTCTGATTAAGCACTGGGGTCAGCACTGAACTTGTTCCTACAGTCTCAAACAACAAGTGAAAAAAATATCTTACTCATATCTGATCTGTCAGGTGACTCATCTAGTCTTGGTGTTTTCCCAGCAGCTGGAAGGAAAAGTGAAGCAAAGGCTTGTTCTTCAAGAGAGAAACTCAGCACATCACCCTGTGCGGGCAGATGGCCGGCTTTTTCTAATGATTTTTGTGCTGATGCTGTGCTTGGGTTTAAGAGCATAAGCCCAGAGCGAGAGACCGGTGGGAGAGGGGGAGAGGAGCTGCTCCCAGTTACAGAGTAAATAGAGGGTAAGCAGAGGCTTGACCACTTTGCCTCGCAGCTGGAGCCAGGCTGATTGCTGAAACCATTAGAGTAGCAGCCCTGGCAGCAGGCGGTTCTTCAGCCTCCAGGCCACCATAAAACAGGAGCTCCTTTTTTCCACAAGAAGAAAAGGCCAGTGTCTCTAAAGCAAGCACTTTACCACATGGTCCTTTTGGTGGAGAGAGAAAGCCTGACACTGTACCTCAGAAAGGGAAGGGGGGGAGAATTAAAAATCTGCTCTTTTCCAGTATTTGTGTACAGCCTTCTTACCTTGTAGAGAAGAAAATACAGGAAAGACAAACACATCAGACAAATATTTGTAGTTGTTATATAGTTGCTTTTCTAAGTTTTTTGTCACTGCTTTTCTGCAGAGCCAAGAAACTAAAACAGTTGAAGGACTCCAAGGCATTATGATGCTACCTTTCCTATCCATAGAGCTCAAGGCATTTAATATGAAAAAGGTGCCTTCAGAAAAAGAGTGGGCTCTGTGGCTCCACTGTACAGCATCCTTGCAAACCTAGCCTCCATCAAAGCCTCCAGACTTTACTGTAAGACATTCATTAATATGCTGCTAATTATAAACATTAACTCTGTTTTACCTACGGGAAAGTGAGTCAGGAAAATCTGGGATTGCCAGTCTAAAGACAGAAATGCACATTGTTGTAATCTCTCAAGATTCATTTGTGAGCATGTTGTGCCTCCTAATCTGGCAGTTTGTGTTAGGAAGTCTTACTGAAAAGATGCAGGTACATCAAGATATCTAAACAAAATGACCTGTTATTATATACTGCCATCACGCAATGATTACAACCTTTACTTACACAGTTAAATTTATGTAACAACAAAGTTCACAACTGAGATCACAACTAATGTTTACTCCTAAATAAGGTCTACTCCTTTTTTTCTTTCTTTTTTTTTTTTTAAATACAATCCTCATATAACTGTTAGGCTTTTAACTAAGAAAAAACACAGGATCTGTGTTTATCAGCAACTAGGTATGTCATAATTCTTAATAAGTAGAATCCTTTCCCTCTGTTTTTAATCTTTTGTTCTCATAATTATTTATTTTTTAAAATCCTCTCCATCTACAACACGCTCTGATTCTAGCAAACATGTTGCTATGTTGCTATGATTCACAAACATATTTCTGTTAATATAACTGGAAATAATATTGTAGCAGCAAACCACTTAAGCATTAAATGTCTGACAGTGATTTCTGCCTCCTCACACACCTCAGTCTTGCAAATTCTGCATATGAGATGTTTAATATTCTCTCACTGATTTCATAAAACTACTCCTTTTTGTCTGTCTAGACCAACACTTACATGCATGCTGTCTTCATCAGCTTTTGTGGTGGGTCAACCTTGGCTGAACACCAGGCACCCACCAAAGTTCTCTATCATATTGTCACCCCACACCTCCCACAGCATGATAAGAGGGAAGAGAATGAGACAGAAGCAGCCCGTGGGTTTTAGTAAAGGCAGTTTAATAAACAAATAAAGGAAAGTAAAGCTGCGCATGTGAAGCAAAGCAAAGCAAAATGGAGCTTTAGTCTCTACTTCCCGTAATAGGCGATGTCTAGCCCTCTCCCAGGAAGCAGGGCTCCAAAACACGTAATGGTTGTTTGGGGGCAGATGTCTTCTTCCCCTCGATAGTTCCCCCCCATTACCTTTTATCCCTGAGCTGATGTCATATGGTATGGAATAGCCCTTTGGTCAGTTTGGGACAGCGGTCTCGGTTGTGTCCCCTCCCAGGATCTTGTCCACCCCATTGCCTTGGTGCTGTGCCAGCCTTTTAGCAGCCACAACATCCCAGGTTATCTTCAACCTGAGGCACAGTGTTTCTGAAAACTGCTATGGGGACATTAACTCCATCTCAGCCAAACCCAATACAGCTTTAAACATGCAATCTGGGACCTGCACATTCCACTGCTTGAAGGAAAGGTTTAGCTCCAGTACCTTAAGGCAGAAGACTTGTACCTCAATATATGATCATGTCTCAAAAAGCCAAGTGACCATGAAGCAAGTGAGGCAGATCTGAGCTTGAGGTTTGCCTCCATATATTGTATTTCTCCCTCTCATGAAGTGACAGAGCTGATGTTAGGACATTAATCACAGAATCACAGAATCATTTGGGTTGGAAGGGACCTCTGAGGGTCATCTAGTCCAACCCCCCTGCAGAGGGCAGGGACATCCCCAACTAGATCAGGTTGCCCAGAGCCCTGTCAAGCCTTGCCTTGAATGCCTCCAGGGATGGGGCCCCAACCACGTCCCTGGGCAACCTGTTCCAGTGTTCCACCACCCTCGTGGTAAGGAAGAAATCAGCTACAAACACCTTTCCTGGGCCCATCACATGAGGAGCTGATGAGATCTGTGGGAAGTTTAGACCCTGGCTCCCCTCAGATTACAATTGTCACAGCACCAAATTACGCATATCCACTAATGAGGCAACATAGGCATATGAAATTTGTACCAGAAAACACTCCCACTTGAAGAGTAGCTATGGCCAAAACAGCTGGTGGGGATACAGAGAACAGTCTAGCAACTGAGGAACTGCCTTTCCCACTGTTGATTCATGGGTTTAACTACCAAAGCACTTAGCTCCTTTCTGACAGTTTAATTCTTATACTTCAAGGTGCTTTGAAAACCCCAGTTTTCCCATCTGTAATGAGGGCAAGGTGAGGGGAAGTGATTTCTGAAAGCTCACCCACGGGATTTTTATAGTAGAACTGGGAACTTACTTTGGGTCTCCGAAATAAACTGCTAGTCCAAACTCATACTGTATTTAACTAGTTCAGTGACATATGGTCTGGCTCTCTGCTGCAGACAGATTAAAATATACACCAAAAGAAGTGATAGAGTTTTGAAATGAAGTTTACTAAAGACTTATTTGGAAGAAATATTTTGAACCTTCATATTCTTCAAAGAACTGTGTTCAGTGATTTTGCAGTGGACCTAGACAGGGATTCAAGCTGAATCAGCCAAAGAAGAGACATTTGGAGAACAACATTTTCATCAGCATTTTGTACAGGTTTTGTTAGATGTTATCTCCCTCATGATGGTTGATTGCTTATTCTAACCCCTCCTACACATCTCTTAATTTCTTCATTCCTCCCCTCTCAGCAAAGCCTCTAAAATAAAATCGCTGCTATTATTGTGTTCACGTGTAGTATTTCTTCTGCTTGCTTTCTGTCCCATCTAGTTAAAATCAAGATTTATTCAAGACAGAGGCTGTCTGTTTTTCTGTGTTTGTAAATTACGTGACATATGATACCCAGACTGAAGACAGGCCCTTAGGCACTAACAGATGAACTTTGGCACTTCTTGATGAAGTGATTAATGCATCTACCTCACATTTCTGCCAGAGGTCACTGTCATCCTGGAGCAAAGTGAGATATGTGCTTGCTCTTCAGCCATCTCACTTCATTGCTCAGGGTATTAACATGAACAGCTTGCAACTGTCTATACAAGTTTCTGAGCCAGGCTGTGAACTGCAACAATTGAGGAAAAACAATCAAACTGTTCATCCTTCCATGTCTTGGAAATTATTTTCCTCAACTGCAGATCTCCATTTCTCAGAATAAAAATATTATTTCAGTACCAGCATGTTTAGCACTTCAGAAGAAGAATTTACACAGAATAAATTGTACAGCTCCTTAGTAAACCGTTTCCATCCTTTTACTGGATCAGTTTGAAGGGAGGTTCTGTAAGAACAGTAGAAATGTCTCTATAGCTACAAGGGTGCTTGTGCTGTATCCCTAGTTCTACCATCTCAAAGACCAGAGTAATTTAACAAGTCAAAACCATTTAGAGTGATTTGTTCAATGGCCTGAAGCACAATTAGGCAAACTCAACTTCTGTTGAGTTTGAGAGCTGGCTTTCTAATTGCCCCTATGATGTGAACACTTCTAACTCCAAAACATAACAAATATAACTTCTCACTTGCACTGAATAAGTAGGTAATATCACTGTTATTTACATTCTCATAGGGTTTAACAATTCAATATTTCATAGCAGATCAGAAATAAAACTTGAGGCACTTTTTGTACTTTCTTGGTCTCCCTTCCCTGGTTGCTACAGGCAGCACCACATCACAGAATCATAGAATCATACAATGTTAGAGGTTGGAAGGGACCTAGAAAGATCATTTAGTCCAAGTCCCCTGCCAGAGCAGGATCACCTACATGAGGTTACACAGGAACACATCCAGGCAGGTTTTGATTGTCTCCAGAGAAGGAGACTCCACAATGTCCCTGGGCAGCCTGTTCCAGTGTTCTGTCACCCTCACTGTGAAAAAGTTTTTCCTTGTGTTTACACTAAACCTCCTACGCTCCAGCTTGCTCCCATTGCCTCCTGTCCTAACACTGGATGACACCGAGAAGAGTCTGGCTCTGTCCTCCCAACACTCACCCTTAACCTATTTGTAGACATTGATAAGGCCCCCCCTTCACTCTCCTCCAGGCTAAAGAGACCCAGCTCTCTCAGCCTATCTTCATAATATCCCCTATGCCCAGCACACTCCACTGAGACCAGGACTGCTGGGCATGCCTCTTGCCCAAACACTCAACTCTGCCCCAGGGACTGGGCAATACAAAGGTAGTTCTGCCTACCACTGTTCTTATTTGCAGGTAGTTTCCAAGCTTCTGTCTTTACATCCTCCACACTAAATTGCCTGGTCTGAGAAAAGGAGGTGTTATCAGCCATGGGGGAAAGAAGGGTACCCAGAGCACAAATGTATTGTGCCCACCCATCTAGCATGCTTCCCTTAGCAAGGGCTTAGTGTTGCTGCAGGCTATGGCATGAATAGAAACCTGGAGAGGAGTTTGGACAACCAAAGGCACTTGTTTTTTCCTCACAGAAGGTCATTGTGAAAAAAGGAAGTAGGGGACAGAAAAAGAGATGTTTTGGGACCCAGGCAGCCCATGAAGATAATAACATCCTCATTTCTTGCTTCCTTCATTCCCAAAGGCATGTTAGCCAGACAGAACTTCACTGCTCATAGATGAGTTAAAAGGAAATTCGTAGGGAAGTCCCGTGGTAGCAATTAAAATAGAAAAGAAGCTAAGGGAAAGATATGCTGTTTCTGATCTTCAGACCCTTTTCTTTCTCCAGCACTAATTTCTATCCTTTCTATTTGGTTTACCAAAAATTATCCTCCCCTTCCTATCTGCCCCTTCACCTCTTACCAGGTAGCTACCTCACCAGCCTCTAATCAGCTATGAGGATGACTCAAACTCAAACCATGCATTTGTATCCTACAAGGCCACTTTTATACACCAGTAGTATCTGCTGTATGCACTGACTAGTTCAGCTGTCAGTTTAAGTCTATACGCAACTCCTGGTCTGCATTTTGTACAGTCATCCTCTCCTCCTGAAGCCAGGAAAGCTTCATAAGTTTCACTGAGTATCAGTGTTTAGGTCCAACCTGTATAATACAAGCTGAACATCCTGGAATTTTTCTGTGGGAAAGTACTGATACAGAAAATCAGTCTTAAATACTTTTTAATCTCTGTTTTTGTTTTAGTTCAAGATAGTCCTTTACAAGTTGTTCCCTCTGTAAATGTGTAAAGGCATGGATCAATATGCATGCTTCTAAGATGATTTCAGAACACTTCTTTTATGACCAAAAATATGGAAGAGTATACTTACCTATTCCGTAGTTTTGTTTTGGGAAGACAGGAGTCATTTACTCAAACTAGAGCTTTCTGCTTGCCTAAACTTTCTCTCTTTCTCCCTCAACATTTCCCAACCCACATTCCCCTGAAATACCTGGCAAGGAAGGAATTGTTGGACTGAAATGTGTATCCACAGATAAGGTGGGAAGTGAACAGTTTCATGTGTTACGAAATTTACAATTTTTACTGCAGGACAGCTAGACTGCATTATTTCAAATATTGGCTGGACAATATTTACTGATTGCTCTTAGATAAAACAATGTCATGGTTTGGAGTTGCTTTTTATTTGCTTTACATCAGTGAAATCTTCTTCCTCAACAGAAGAGTGTAGAAAAGCTTCCTTACTCTGCTATAAAGCAGAAAGACTTGAAAAGTAGGTTTTGAAGAACAACAAATTAGTTTTGGTGACTTCCAGTAACCCTGAAATCATATACGAAGTGGTCACTATATCAGAGAAATAATAGATTTATATCTCCTTGGTGAGATTTACACCCGAACTCCAAAGGTATTAGATATTTTTTTGATGTGATATACTACAAAGTATATCCAAGAAAAAGAAATATGAGATTTCTAATCATTTACCACTGCCATGTATTTAATCAAACATTTAAAAACAGGAATATATATTTGAAAGTTGAAAAAAAAAGAAACTTACTAAAATCTTCCAAACATTTTGCATTTCTTTGTAAAAGTTTACCTAATAATACCTCTTCTGTCAGGCTTTATGTTATCTTGCGTTTACGGTTTCATCCTATCTCAGCAGACCCTTCCTGTCGTTCTTTTTGGCTCAGGATGCTCCACTCCCTTTTGTTTCAGTAGTAGGAAGTTCACACTTCCAACAGGAAGACCCCACCTTCCCAAGACAAATCAGATGTTATTGTATGACTCATTTTTCATGGATAACCTTAATAATATGGCACACAATTCAGTTAAAAAAATAAAATGCATAAATCCTCCAAAAAAAAAAAAAAACCCCACAAGAAATTTAGCTAACTTTTTGTTATTACAGTATGTATGTATGTATTATTCCACTTTCCTTCCCTTGAATTTTATATATATGTACCATATTTTCTCTTTCCTTTTAGATGAATTCATTCCATTTCTCACCAAATGAAAAATCATTTGTTCTGCTTACTCAGTCTTTACATACAACATGCATTTGAAAGCCATTTCAGTTTTTCATGTACCAAGAACTAGGTATCAAGCCAGCTTGATATTTGCTGGCTGAAAACCAGTGGAACTTCAGTGTGTTGCCTGCATGTAGACAGATAAACATAAGAAAGCATAAGAAAGGGAGGCTACAGGTAAAACACAGAAGCTACAGAAGCTATTTCACCCCTTCTGGAGTAACATTTGAAGGGCAGGCATATTAAAAAAGATATGCAATGCCTATCTTTAGGTAACTAAATAAAGCTAATTGTGCCTGAATTAATACACAAATAATGTGAACTACAACTTTGTTCAGATTGGTGAATCCTGTGTTAAAATCTCATGCCATTTCCATGACCTGAGGCTATAAACATTGACTTTTGTTTCTCTTTCTGTTAAAGAATTCGCCTAGCAACACAAATTAACAAGATGTAATTAAAAGTGTTTGAGTTATGTGAAAGAGAATGGAAACTCTAAACTGAGTCACATGTAATTTGGGAGTCTAAATCCTGTTGTGATTGCATGTTGCTAGACATCCAAGAGAAAATGATGTAGTTTTTTGAGTCTGAATTATTGCAGCAAGAGCAGAAAATATTTGACAGCTCTTTAAAGCTTTCACTGTGATACTGGAGATGTGCAAAGAGCCTCAGGGATCAAATCCAGAACAAAAATGTATGAGAAAGAAAAAAAACATTTGCAAAGTAGAAGTAGCCTTATGCTACCTTCTGAAAGGCTTACCCTTGTTTTAGAGTTCTAATGGTAAAGATCAACTTAGTCTAATGGATAAGATCAACTCATGTCTGCACAGCATAAATTCTATTGTATTAAAAATTTAAATGGTTTGAGATTATAAATTGTACTCATGCACATCAAGGAAACCTTTACGTGGGGAAGAAACCAAAGAGAGCCACTGAGTATCTCAAGAATCTTTCCTTGGTATCAGTGGGGTTCACCTCTGCTTCTCCATGTACCACACAATGCTCATGCAAACTTTTTAGATGGCTCAGCCATGTTTCCAATTTCCTTGGCTCATCTTTTAAGTAGGAGTACTTGTCCTGCTAGGGAAATACAAGCTTCAGCTGCTGAAGCAGGTAGCTGACTTCTGCTTCAAAAAAGGCTTGAAGCTTAGGCTTATTGTTCTCACTCAAAACGGAGATAAGTTTTATGCCTGGGCCTTCACAGTTTATGCAGCTGCTTGGCTGTGCAGAGGGCTCCTTTTCAATGGCTCTCTTGATGGTGAGGATGACACTGACTGTGGTGAACTGAGGTTAAAGTCAAGGAAGGGCATGGCCTACTGCCCCACTGCACTGGGCCACTCAGTGATAAAAAGCACTGTTTCCGTTCCATCTGAGGAGCTGGAGATTATTTTGATATATCCTGTTTCAGCAGCTAGGACACTGGGAAGGGAGAGACGTGGGGAATTTTTGGCAGGAATGACCTGTCTCTTTTCCTCCTCTGCAGTACCCACTGAGGCAATAGGGAATGTGCAGGGAAGAGGTGCAGGAGGAGGAGACAACCTCCCCTGCTGTATGTTCTCTGTGTCACATAGGGTTTGCAGCTCTGCTGGCAAGAAGGATGCTCTTCAGTGAGCCCTTGCCACTGTAACCCGGTGGGCAGGACTCCAATGTGCAAGTAGCAAGGCAAAGGAACTGAATTACCTGTAATGGTATCTGATGTGGATGAAGGTGTGGGTTAACAGAGAGCAGCATCCTGGAAGTGCCTGATGATATGAACTTTGCTCTCAGGGTGTACGGTGACATAAGTTCATGACACTTATATACATTTTTCTGTTGTTCATTCCCTGGTGTTCAACCCCTTTTATTCTAATTTTGTACACTTGCCTGTCTTGAGCATACACATCCACTGACATGCAATTTCAGTCAGCATCCTGTTATCCTACAAAGATCACACTGGAGCTGGAAGGAGGAATTCTCCATGTGGAAAACTAATCCTGTGACATTTTCAGTGTGACAATAACCAGGACATTCTGCAATTCTAACCAGACAGTCTGTTATTGGAAGATATATGGTCCAATTTCTTGTCTAAAATGCAGCTTTTAATAGAGACCAGAACTTTGGGGTGCTAATCTAAGCCAAATTAAACTGCGTACTTGGAGACTTAACTCTCACTATCATGTTATGTACTTTTTCAATATTGTGTAAACTTTTCTTTAATTCCTGTTTGTCATGGCTTCTTTGCTGTTTTTTGATGAAAACCAATTCAAATGTTAGAAAAAAAGCAGCTTTATATGAATGTTAGGTATCAGTTGCACTTCAACATCTTCAAATTAAACTGTTGTTTATTATTATAATAAGGTCAATTCAGAAGAAAAAAGATATAAAAATCTTCTGCCTGAAATCTATGGAAGGTGATGGTGAAGGTGTAAGCTGATAGTGGTGATTAACATTTTCCAACCAAATGCAAGTACAATGGTGAAGTGTAAAAGAAGTTTATGAGAAGTACCAGGCTGGCCCTACTAGAAGCTTCATTCTTCAGTTTTTCCACAGACTCAGTACAACATGGGCAGCAGCAATAAAATGGTGCTCTCACCACCCACCCTACTGAAATGTGTGTTTTAAGCAACTGCTACATAGGGTGGAAAGTCTAGTGCTGTCTCAGTGCCCATTCTATGTTTGGCCTTTTGGCTGAGACTACTGAGCAGGTTGTGTGAGGTTACTTTACATTATATGGGTCAGTGTCCACTAGCAGCTAACATGTGACTGCCAAGTTCTATCTCATATGCATGCATGCCCCCCAAGCACACACACAGCAGCCAGTGCTGACCTGTGATCATTACCAACTTGGTCCAGATTCAAATAAATGGCTTGAACTCTATCCACTATAAATCCCTGAGTCATCCTGTTCCGCAGTAAAAATATTTCCAAGACGGAGGTACTTTTTGCTTGTCCATCTATTGAAGATTTGGATCTATGGATGAAAAAGTAAACAGAGTGCTTTATGTGTCACAATGTTCATTTAATCCATGTACACTACATAATTCATTTCATACCTCCTCCCCAGGTATTGAGAAATTCCAAACTGAGTTTATATGCTTTTCTGACATATATCTAAACATTTGCCTTTATAGCTCAGTTCTTCTTCATGCACTTAAAAGCCCTCAAAAAAGATTTTATTACATTAATTTTCATATTTTATGACATAAACACCTCAATTTTAAATGTTGCTGTATTTGTATTTATTCAACACATCCACTGAATCTTATATGTAATCATTTCCAAGAAACACGATAGGCTTGTTTTTGTGATCGAGAGACATAAGACAGATGTATTGCTACTAGAAACAACGAAAATTCCTGTTTAAAGAAGATTATAAAACAGATGTAAATAATCCCAAAGTAAGATTTTATATTTACATCATATGCTCTGTTTTCTTGCAATCACTTTAAACAGATCACAACCTTTTTAATCTGTTCACTTTTTGTTCAACACCTAATCCACAAGATCCACAGGTAGCACACAAACTGACCTCTCTTCTTACTAGTTCCAAACAAGCTAGTACTTTAGGACAGTGCTACCTAATGCATATTTAATTCTTATAAAACCATCTTTCTTAATTTTCTTGCTGTTTGAGAATCTAAGACATGTGTGTGCTCGGAACAACATTGACATTAATAAAAAGGTCAAATAAAAGTGTTTATAATGAGCCAACAAAGCTGGGATCAGAGCCAGGCATTTATGGGCTAGCTTTGGCATAAAAGTAGACTTTCCACTCTCCTGAAAGCCAGATGAACTTAGTTGCTCTTCTCATTGCTACAATCACAATTCTTTGATGATTCTGAAGCTAGCAAATTACTATTTAACCAATTATTCAGTTCTTCCCTTTCATCTATACCAGGAATTGGAGAATTGTCCTCTTCTGCCCTTAGCTTTATTTCAACTCTGTAAGGGCAACTCTCTTCTAGCCCTGGAGGAGGAATAAAGGAAGGGACAATTGCCTATAAAGGCCTCCAGCCTCTGAACAGGAGCAGATGAGAAAATAACTGTAGCAACCCTCACTGGTTTGGCACTCCTTTAGAGTTTACTGGGGCAATTTAGGTCTAGGAAAAGAAGAGAACAAATGCTGAGTAGGCAGTGGAATCAACAAATTGACCACAGTATTAATGGAAACACTGCTACATTGATTCTTCCTGTGGTTTAGATATTTTCTTGGACAATCTCTGTTAAACTCTCCATGTATTTTTTACTCCATGGCTACTGTATTAATTTTAGTGGAAGAGTGCCTATAGAACAAGGTGTTACTCAGACTAAGCAACTGCTCTGAATCTGTTTGGGAAAGGTTAAACCTGTGCAATGATAAGAGAGAAAAGTGAGTAGCCTGATGTCCAGAAAAGGATGCCGAGATTCAGGGATATTCTGATGAAGTGGCTAGTTCCCTATGGATGGTTCTGATAATAAAATATAAATGAATACTTTTGGGTCTTCTTAGCCTCCACATAAATTTACACTCATGTTGTCATTGGAATACCTTTTCTCTTCCTAAGAGCTTTTCCAGGAGAAAGCAATGTAGTCCATAATTCAGATTTTAAAGGACCAAACTACTGTACGCATAAAATAGCTGGAGCTTTGTCAATTCCATCCTCACAGCTTATTCTCCAGAGCTGAGCTGGCAACAAGAATGGAAGGAGGTGTCATAGGCATTTGCTGCCTTTGGGACAAAAAACATGATTCTAAGAATATGTTCTTTTCTAGGGTTTCTGTCTTCCTGAGAGACAAGAAAACACTAGTCGTTTCACATTTGGGGTCTGGTAGCTATAAAAATTTAGACACTATAGATAAAGGTAATACCTAAATATTAAGTGAAACAAGGCATGTATTTTACCTACAGAGAAGATACCAAAATTATAGTGACAAAAATACCCATTCCTTGTGGTGTTTGGTTTTTTTGTCCCTTCCCCCCCCCCCCCCCGTTATAGGAATTTGTCAGTACTTATTAAAAAAAAAAAAGCACCAAGTTTAACTTTCATTTAGGTGAAAGATACTATATTGCTGTCAGTGGAACTGTATAGTGTGACTAAAAGGTGGCCAATCTGCTTTAGAGATTATATATTAAATGAACTTTCATTATTTTAGGATATTAAACTTAAACCTAACTGAAGATGGAAAAACTGTTCAAAGTAATATTTCTTTTAAAATTGTCTTTTCCAAAATGAAATATTACTACTATCCTAATAATACCACTCACACTTGCTGAATTTTGCCAATGTGAATATTTCCATCAACTTCAGTATGATTTCATGCAGTCTTATCCAGCATTAGGCTATAGGGAATTTTCCTTATATTTTGTAGAAGAGGGATGTAGTCTTGGAAAACACTTTTAGGATAAAGAAGAACACACTTTCTCTAGAATTTGAATTTGAAAGAAGGGGAGAATTTCCCTACAAGCTAGGTAGAACTCAGGGATTTAGACTTTCATCCGTGGAGATCAGCACTTGAGAATTTACGTAGAGCTTGATATTTTCCCAACACTCCCAAGTCTGCATTTAAGGTGGTAGGACTAGCAGCCTGAAGCTCTGAAACTCCTAGCTCAGCTTGATTTTTGGGACTTCTAGGCTCTAGTGTCTCTGTCATATAGCCTGGTGGAGAGCTGGAAGCCACAAAGCTCAAACTTCTAGCTGTACAAAAAAACCCCAACAACACAAAGTTTCCATTTAAAAAAACAACCCATGTTTCTCCAGATGAACCTGTTTGACAAATGATGCCCGTTACAGTATCACAGTATGTCAGGGGTTGGAGGGGACCTAGAAATATCATCTAGTCCAACCCCCCTGCCAGAGCAGGATCACCTAGACGAGCTCACACAGGAATGTATCTTTTCAGCATGTTAAATTTCCCAACATTTCCAACAGGAAAAGTCCCATACCTGTTAGTCTCTTTACTGCCAATAACCAGCTGTAAAGCTGATCAATGGGGAAAAAAACCCTCAAAGTCTTCCTCAGAAACTAAATTCCAGGGGAAGGAAAGGATCCACACCTTGATCCACATAATATAGCTAGACTTCTGAAAAGCCCATGAATGTAATTTTCCAATCCTGTATGTATTTAGTTCTGGGCTAAGAGGTTTCAGGGGTTAAATCCATATCCAAAAAATCGGCAAGAAACATTTCATTTGCAAATCCATAGAAGAGATCTCCCTAGGGATTATTTTTAAACATGAAGCTATATCTAGGGTATGATGCCTTAAAGTTGCCAAAACCAAAGACAATTCCACTTCATTAAAGTCATGTGATACAGTCTAAACTCAGTTTAACTTTCTGTGAGTCTCTATATATGGCCTATAAAACCTAGAAAGATAAAGTTTATAATGAAAATGCTGACAGACTAGTGTTTTAGCATAAGTACTGATTTTTCTGACAATCTGGCATCTTTATAAAAATGAGGTTTATGTTCTTCTGAACTCAGAAAAATTCTTTAAATGTCATCCTGTAATTTTCTCCTTACCAGTTATTTTTCTGGTGTGAAATATAGTTATTTTTATGGAGTATTTTTTTCAGAAATAAGATTTTTTTACTGGATAAAATAAATCACTTTAATAATAACACTACCTCTGTGTTTTGTACTCATGGACTTTTATGTGATTTTTAGATAGCCTGGGTACAAACTTGTGGAAGCATATTTATAGATTTGAGCTCTTTTCAACAAAACACAAAGTTACAGATGGAAGGGGTCTTTATTCAT
Source organism: Bucco capensis (assembly GCA_013396975.1). Lineage (NCBI taxonomy): Eukaryota > Metazoa > Chordata > Aves > Piciformes > Bucconidae > Bucco > Bucco capensis. The sequence goes on along the minus strand of VWZO01008842.1, from coordinate 1,468,467 downwards.
TTAAAACTATGAAATATCTAAGAATACATTACTAAGCATATTAACTACAGTATATCAACAATGGCAGAAATAGCCCATCTTCAGTACTTCTTGGAAAGCTATTATTTGGATTATATGTACTGGACACAGGCACAGTCTGAAAATCACTTGTGGTCTCCTGTGGCCCCTGGTGCGATAACTGTGCCGACAGCAGAGGGAGCATTAAACTCATTGCCCATGGGAAAGTGTGGGGAGTGATACCCATGTTCCTATAATCCTTGTATGGGTCGGATGAGCTCATTAGCCTTCTGGCAGTCATCCTAGGAGAAGGACAACTCTGATTCCAAACCCAGGCAGATGGAGCTCATTTATCGCTGTAAGGCCTTCCATCTAAGAGAAGGACACTCTAATAAAACCTCCATCCTAAGGACTTGGCTGCCAGCGTCCAAGCTTGCTAGACCCTGGCAGATGAACCTTAGGACTAAAGGGTGGGTCCAGCTCTGTGCATGCTGTGTCTTACCTAAAAAAGATATCCATAGCGCAGGCTCGAGGGTGCTATCTGCTATCCTCTTTTTATTAGCGTGCTTGTAAAAGGCACTGATGAGGAGCGTGGATGGAGCGCTCCCTGGATCTTCGTTCGTGAAGCCTAGCCATACATACACTGGAGAAAGGGACTGCAAAACAGTTACTCTGAAGAGCTGTTACCATTATGCCTGATCTCAGGCAAGAGACTGGGAAGAATCAATTTCTCCCATTTAGCTGGTTACATCTAATGTGTTTACCAAAATGCAGGTTGATAACAGAAGTCCAACGCTGAAGCTTGCCAACAAATCACTGAAGGACAAAAGACCACTGAATCAAGGAGTTAGCTGCTCACTAGCAAGTGCAGAGACTAACCAAAAGACCAACACCCCCACAAATCCTTATTTATAATTATAATTAAGTTAGTTTCAAATTCTAAACATGTTGTGAGACTTTAAAAAGGAGAGAGGTTGTATGAAGTACCACTTCCTCCTAAAGAAAGGCAGTCATCAGAATTTACAGTACTTAGTTAATTTCTAAGGATTATAATAGATGATCTCCAATGGATGTATTTTTTGAGAGAGTAGGCTAGTATTTGTTGTAAACATTTGAAATTTTGATGGTCCTCTAAGGCATTACAAATACTTGCTCCTTTTTCACTTTTTTTAAATTTTTTTTTTCCACTTGCTTTTACTCAAGAATTATTTTAAGGTACCTGGATAATGATATGGTGTTACACGGCAAGGTAACAAGTCAAAAACCCCAACCCAATCAGTGAATTAATGGAATGTGTTGCCCATAAACATTGTGCAGACTCTGTCCTTGAAGGTTTAAAAGATCTGACTGGAGAACACCCTGAACAATCTGGTCTGCTATTTGGTCTCAGTTTTGGCTTTTATTTGGGTAGGAGGTTAGACTAGAGACTTCCCAGGGACTCTTCCCACCTGAATGTCTATGATTCTCTTCCTTACTTAGAGATACAGTGAAACTAGAAAGCAGAGTTTGCCCTTGCTCCTCAGCATCCTTTCCACTGTCTCCTAAGCATAACAGCACAGTTCTCATTTCAGCTGTGGATACCATGTAGAGAGCTTACACTTCAGGTATCAGGGAGAACATACCTTACAGCATATATCAGTAACTTTGTAATCTCCTCTGATATGAGGTAGGCAACTTGGTCACATTTCTGAATGCTGTGAATCACAGGGAGTGTTTCATATCCCAACAGACACATAAATGCTAAAGCCAAACCTCTATGCATTGAGAAAATCCATGTATTTTGTTCCATGTATTACATATTATGTGAAGAGAGGTACTGTTATAGCTGTGACTACCAACACATAAAACTTCTGAAGGTGAACCTATCATTTGAAAATAAATTTTAAAGAAAGTTGGAAAAGATGTTTACTTTTACAAAATTGTTAGTGGTTTGTTTATTTGAGTTGTCTTTTTCCCTTAAAAAGAGAGAGTATTTTCAGTATATTTTGATCCCTACTTAGCATATGTTGTATTCAATCATATCAAGCAATTTGACTAAAACAATCTTGTACTTTTATTTTGTACTGCCTGTGTGGGAGATTTTAATGCATAGTGTAACGCCTGATTTAAGAACAGGGAAATACAAGCTGTATCCTCTTTTTTTTTTTTTTTTTTTTTTTCCCCAAACAGCTGGAGTTCTTAACAAGAAGGCAGGTCCATTTTTTTTTATCTTTCAACACTTGTTGATTTGAAAAATCAGTGCAAAATCTTCCCCAAGCACTAGAAACAAATGGTGAGTGAGAAGAAATATAACTGAGCTTACTAGTCTAGAAGAAAGCCTTGTCGTGGGGCTTTGTTATATCCTGTAAAAAGCATCTTGATTTTGAATGAAAAGATTGACAGGACAAGCAAGAGTCTAGTTAAACAAAAACACAGTTTCCCAGTGCTTTGACTGGCTGGATATCTACACAAAGTTTTTCTCAAGATATTCCTTTTAAAACAGTTTTCTGAATGAACTAGCAATTAAGATCAGCCAGTCTAGTATGTATGGAGGTTGACTTTCTAGGCTGAGAAAACGAAGATATCTGAACACTGAGATATAATATCCTGTTATATCTAATAATTAAGTCTCCTAAATGAGAACCAAAAAGATCCACTCAGAGTGCAAACAAAACCTTCGCATACCAAAACAGTTCAGTCAAGACACACACCATTACCACAAACAAAAAATAAGTAAAAATAATCCTTTGCAAAGTTTGCTTTTGCCAACTAAAATGTAATTGTCTTTCATTTTGATATGAAAGGCATAAATCATAATTTAAAATAATCACATTTCCCTTAGAAGTCCTAATTAATATTGGCCATTGTCCCAATATGCGTACCCTACTTCCCCCTAGGGATTTTTTTTTTGCTTGTAGCTATAAATAGAATTCTGTCTACTTTTTAGATAAAATTCCTGTTCTTAAAGTTGACAGGTTAAAGGAGTTGAGTATCAAAAGAAAATAAAGATGGTTTATTTCTGAATTATTCCAGTGAATTTTCTTATTTGCAGAATGGGGTTTTCCTGGCTTTTCTGTATGACTGTTAGTGGCCTGAGGAAGGTCAGCTGCAGAACAAGAAATGTCAGAAAATGGAACAGATACATTAAGAAGGTAAATGTAAATGCAAATTTGCCTTTTCAATGAGTAATAAAAAAATGCACTAAGGAAAAACTCTACAAATGCAAAGCTTGTGAATCAAGGAGATGAGACTACTTAAAGAGGGAGCATGCAAACAATCTTCCCAGAATCCTTTTCACAAGCTGTCTTGGCATCTCCTTTAAAAAACTGCTTTCCTTATGGAAAGAGTGTTTTTTGGCTGACAGCTGTCTGCTTTGTCCAGCTTTCTGTGCTTCCAGAAATCTTGGAAGAAATAGAGTATTGTGTGCAGGTGGCAATGGTTGCCTGAGTCTAATGAGGGGAGCAGAAGATTAGATTGTGAGGCAGTAGACCTAAAATTCCTCAAAATTCCTGCTTACATCAACCCCAAATAAATCATAAGTCTGGCAAAAGGACAGGAATGTGATGAAATAATCTGAGGACAGGAATTTCATCCAGCAAATGTGAAGCATTTCAGTACTCCCCCGAAAAAATCTTTCACTAAAGGGAAACCTGTACCAGGACAGAGGAGACCTCTGAGTACCCCACACCAGATCTTGTTTGAAACGAGTCACACAGTAAACAACAGTTGCTACAGAAATTTTAAGTGCCATCTGATATGACAACTGAAAGTTGTGTCCAGTAATGCTCTTCCATCAGTCAGGCTGAAAAGCGGAGGTAAAATTCACTCTCTACTGACGTCAATGGGAGTCCTGCCACTGTCTGAGACTAGAGCCAGGAGTTCACTCCAGGATTTTTTCTCAGGTGATTTATCATAATTGTTTTTATTTGCTAGTTTCGTAGTTGAGACCTCACTTTGCCTTTTTATGTATTGCATTAGAATATATTTCTGTTTATAAATGGTTTTCTACAGGCTGAAACATATGTCAGAGCAAGACATTAAACATAAAGATGAGTGTTGAAATCATGCTCTCTAATATGGGTTATTTACCCTTCTAATTGTGGTTGCTTCTGTTTATATTAGAGGGTGTTCTGTGGATTTGCTGGAGATTTGGCTCTTTGTTTTGTGGTTCCTGGTCATCACCAACATTGGAGTAAGAAGTCCTCCCATTACAGAGAGGATATTTTTGGAGCCAATAATAATGCTATTTCTGTTTATTGAATCCTAATAATCTGTTTAAATTTCTATTTCTGAGAGCATAGACTGTTAGCCATAATAAGATACAAACAGTAACAAGGTTAACATGAACCTCCAGATGTCCTACCCAAATGTCATGAAAAAAAATACTATCTCTTTACTTAGTATGTAGTCAAATAACTCATTTGTAAATTCTCTGTAGAAAGAATCAAATTACAAATAAAATAGTTTGACATCTTCTAGTGTTTCTGTTAAAGTTACACTACACTAATGCTTCTTAATTTACAGTTAGTTCATTGAAATATGATAGTGCATAAATATTTCCAAATAAGGGAGCTGAACTGAAAATTCTCTTAGAATATCTATAAACTTTTTTCCCCTTAATATGAGAGCAAAAATGTACCACTTGTGATATTCCCAATACACCTCATGTACATAATAGGAAAGTTAGAATAACAATCAGATTCCTTTTAGAAAATATTGATTAGGGCATGAAAAAGTAATATTCCAACCTAAGTGGTGAAAAAGGGAAATAAAGTAGACTGAGAATGGCTTAATGTATAAACTAACTTTCCAACCAGAAAGTGAAGGGCTAGGAAATGCTAACAGAGTATGAAAAACATGACTTGTTCTATTGAGTTAACACTGGCTTCACACCAGTGGTTTGCATAGACCACGGACAGTTGTCATTGTGCTTAACTTCAGGTTATTTTGTCAGCCCAGCTCAACTGGGTTGAAGAACAAAACTCTTTCTGAATATTAATATCTTTATCAATCTCTGTATAGGAGACAACTGACAAATACATTTTATATTAAGTTCAATATCCAAAAGCAACTCACCAAAGCTTTGTATATGGAAGGCATATACAGCACAAAGAGAGTTCTTGTACTTCTAGTAAACATCAGTTGACCAATCTACTGAAAGATATTTCACGATTCTATACTGAGGCAAATATTAGCTTCTCATGATCTTTAATTATTTCCCAGTGGTTAGGAGAAATATTGCTAGGGAAACTATAAATTATTTATTTTTATTTTTTAATGTTGTAACAAAGTACTTAGTTTATTATGCTAATGAGTTAAAGACTTTCCAGAGGTCAAGAAAAACCTTGAATAGGAACCCAGTTAGATAACTTAGAAAACAGCATATTGCAATGATTTTTTGTTTCTGGATACAAACAGGAAAAGCGTACCAACAGGCTACTCCCATGATTTTTGAAGTCCTCAAGGTAGTACAACTAACCTAAAAGGAAAAGCGTTTAAAAAGATGCTGTCATTTGCAAGTGCTTACATGCTTAATTGCATCATACAATACTAGGTTGGAAGGGAACTCAAGCATAATCAGGTCAAAGCTTTCTTGGGAAAACCACAGTCTAGATAAGATGGCCCAGCAGCCTGTCCAGCTGAATCTTGAAAGTGTCCAGTGCTGGGGGATGCATCATTTCCTTGGAGAGATGATTCCAATGCCTGATTTTCTCATTATGAAAAATTTTCCTTTTACATCCAATTGGAATTTTTCAGTAGTGCCATAGAATCACAGGATTGTGAAATGATTAGTATGTATGCACTATGATTAGTAGAATAAGTAACTTGCACCCATTACCCCTTAACTTTTCCATGTGACTCCTTGTAGGAAGGGAGTCTCCATCTTCTTTGTGGCCACCCTTTAAATACTGGTACATGATGATAATGTCTCCCCTAAGCCTTTTTTTTCTCAACAAACCCAATTCTCTCAGCCTTCCCTCATATGTCAGGCTTCCCAATCCTTTGATCATCTTTGAGGCCCCTCTCTGCATCCTCTCCAGCCTGTCCACATCTTTTTGATCCAGCAGGGACCAAAACTGAACAGAGTGTTCCAGGTGTGCCTTGACAAGTGTTGAGTAGAGTGGAATAATGACTTCCTAAGCTCTGCTGGTGAAGCCCTTGTTGATGTAACCCAGTATCCTGTTGGGTTTCTTTGTCACTGCAGTATACTATTCACTCACATGGAGCTTGTTGTCCATCAGGGCCACCGGGTCCTTTTTCACTGAGCTGCTCCCCAGCAGTTTGCTGCTCTCCTTACACTTGTCCTTGCTGAACTCTACAAGGTTCTTGTTAGCCCACTCTTCCACAGAAAGGTGTTCAACTGCATAAACAGTTATTAAGACAGATATTAGGACAGATGTTAGTATATTTCAGAAAAGTAACATACCTGTTAGTGAGATGCTCATGCACTGACAAAAGATAGCACAGTTAAGTATGGGGGTGACATTACTTTCATTCCATAAATATGTGCTGGAAATAACTGAGGCTATTTCAAAACCAGTCAGGGAATGTTTTAAGATCTTGCAATTGTTGTCCTATGGTTTCTGTTCTTTAGGGCCACTCACATGACAAGCAGATGCTTTTCCTAGGTTCACTTGATTAATATAACACAAAAATCTATTGGAAAACTTGCAGAAAAATCCAGATTGTGAGATTACCAGAGTCAAACACAGGAAAGTAAACACCTAAGATTCCCCCAAAACCCCAGAAGTCAAGAAATGGAGACTTGGGAATGTATATATGCTTTACAATTGCAGATAGAAATACTTCTTTGATTCATTGTGTTAGAACTGTACCTATTTGTATTTCTGTAGATAAAAAGACAGATGGATTAGATGAGTCATTATCACATTTCCAGATCTGAATCCATGTCAGTGGTCTTAGTAAATAATTTCAAACCAGAAGTCATTTTTTATTTTTATTTTTTTACTTCAGGTTTGGATTTGGCACAACACAACCAAGACTGTTGTTTGATTCCCAGTAAGAAACAAATACAGAATTTCATCCCAATTCATGGTACAATGGCCAAAATTTAGCATGCATTTAAACTCACAATAATGCAGAAAAGATAGCACTGAAAAACAGCAATTATTAAAATTTTTCATCTTAACCCCAAGAAGCTCACCTCACGTTGAGGTTTGCATGTCAGCTCTTTTCTTAGCTAGCTATATTTGTATTTCATACTAAAAAAGAACATATAAAACCTAAAAATGTCCACTGATATTCTAAATAAATTATTTCAAGAAATAATTAAAAAAAATAAAACTACATGAGAGGTATCCTACAGCATGATGTATCATTACCAGCAGACTAGCAAAGAGATATTTATTTTTTACAATTATTTCTGCAAATACATTTGGAAAATGAGAGTAAACCAGTTGGTAATATTTTTCTGAGAATAGAATTTAAAGCCAGCCACAATATGTCTGATCCTTTCTTCCATCCCTCTTCCGTGGGGGTATTTCTGAAACGAAAATTAAACCTAATACATTGACAAGGTACATGTAGCGTATGCACTAAAGAATTATAAAGTGAATTCAACTGTTAAGTTTCCATATTTGACAAAATATTACACACTGTCATCTCCATACCGACTTGGAACTAGTCCTCAAAATGTCCTTGGCCTGAAAATGGCTCACAATAAAGTCTTGAGCCAAAACAGGCATTTTCTTGGCATTAGGTACGACTGTCTCTGCCCATCCCAGAGAAAGTGTTGCAATAAACAGGGCTCAGTTCTACATTTATTTGTAATTTTACATAGTAAGTGCATTAACTATTTACTAAATCTTTTCTAAAAAGAAAAGGAAAAATTAGTGTCTGATAAAAGAGGCATGTAGGTCAGATGCAATGTGAGCAAATGGTTTAGAGAAAGACCAGTTGTGGCCAAAAAGAAGTGAATGTAACTTCTCCTTAAAATACAGAAATAATTCTGTTGTACTGATATAGAAATGCTATTAACTGCTGTCCTTTAATCAATTCAACAGAAAGTGAACTAGAATTCTGGAAAAATCAAGATGTGTTATTCTTGTAGCTTTAATTATCCAAAGAGTTCTGCACTAAGTAATATCACAATTGTTTTCTGCCAGTTTCCAAGCAGACAAAAAGGTTTGAGCTTCCTTGGTGTTCTTGTTTCTTGTTGAGAAGGATATCCATGTGTGGACCTTTTTCTTATCAGAAAGTTTTCATTTAAAATGAAGACCAGGAAAAAAAAAAAAGACCACCATGGTCAAAAAGCCTGGTTATATAAAAAATCTGCAGGAATAATAATGATTCTACACTCACACCCAATGAGGAAGGTATTGGATCAGTTGCATAGTTACTGCTGTTTATAAACAGCAATATTCTGTATATGACTTCTATTATAAAAACTTTAAGCTGCCCAGAACCCCTTTCTGCAGGAAAGAATAAAGGAAAGGAAAGAAACAAAGAAAAAAATGTAACACTTTGAAGTGAACTCAGCTTGGACTATTTCTGTAGTATTACCTCACTGCTGGGAAACTACTGTACTGTGGTCATTTACTGGAAAACTAAATGCATAGAATATGGAAGACATAAAAATTTAATAAACTGAAGGTAAAAGCAGTGAACTATGCTAAAGTCAACCTCTGAAGGATTTCAATTAAACTCAGCTAATTTATATACAGCTATCAAAAATGGTCTTGAGAATTTTCACATTCTTCTTGTGGTTACAGACAGGTTAAATGCTTCAAAGAACTATCATTTGCATTTATCTGACTTAATCTTGCATTTAATATCATTAACATATGGTTAACCTCAAATATTATAACACCAATTTTACAGCTTAAAATAAATCCAGCATTCCAACTCTGCTTATTTGTTTCAAACTCAAAATGTGGGCCAAGAAACAGTTCCAGTGCACTATTAAAATCAGTGATATTCTTCTGTTGACTGCAGACAATACTGACTCAAGCCACGCATCCAAACCCTCAGGACTCAGGCAGTGCAACTGAACTCGTGCATTGGAGACCCAGTGACTAGGATTCCAGGTACAACCTTGCTTCTCTTCCCTAAAAGACACTGCAGTATCAGAATAGGGGATCTTCCCTATTGTCAGTTCAGCAGCAAGACAGAACGGGCACACACAGCTAAACATTACAAGCATTGATAACAGCTGAGTCAAGAAATGCAACACAGCAAAAGGAGAAAGGCTGTCAATAACAACTAATGCCCTAGAGGCAGATTAGGCTTTAAACCTAATCCATTACAAGCCTCATCTGATCTTGTTTGTTCCAGACATACAGAGATGGAAGAGAAATGGTATTTAATATTACATGTATAAAATAATATCTATATGGGCATTTATGTTCCGTAAGAGGAGAGTCTAAAATCTGTCTTTGAAATCTAGTATTTTCCATATAAATTCAGGCTTGTCATTCTGATCAGGAGTTGGCAGAATGCTTAACGCCATGCCTGCTGTCAGGTTATTGCTGCCATGTGTACTCCCATTTCACACTGAATTAACAAGTGCATTTAACTAAGAAGTGTATGCACCTGCTTAAACCTCCATTATCTGCAGCAGCTCCCTGAGCAATCATTTCAGCCTGCTGATAGGTGACCTGAAACCAGCAGTGCCATTTCAGTACTGAAGAGCATGGTGCCCACCACTCCTGTCTCTGCGACACAGCAGTTCTGACAAGCCGTAAAGAAGAGCGCTGAGGGGAGGCACTCAAATGACAGCAAAACTGGTTGCTCATTCAGAGTATCCTTCGTGTCATCTGACATTACTCCGTTGTAGAAATTCAGATGTAGTCATGAAGATGAAGGTTACTGCACTGTTGAGGCTTAACTGAAAAACTTCTCATTTCAAAGCAGTGTTGAGCAAAGTAGGTTTTTTTCTTCAGAGAAGAAGTATCTCATCAGGCCCTGTAGTCATATTCTGTGTGAACGTAATTAAAACAATGGTGTATCTTCTTGTTTGTATTTACTTGTGTCATATACATGTAAAGCTAGAACATCTGTAGTGCGGAACGCCTTCCTTTGAAAAAACATAAAAAATTCCCTCATAAGAATTTGCACCCAGAAGTTGCATCTTATTGCAGCCAGTGGCCTTTCTCACTAATGTACTACTTCAGCAGATTTAATGTATGTAGTTGCTGGAGAGAAAAAAGTATTTTATACAGCAAATGATGCCTGCCTAGTTTTAGTAAGTCATAGATTTACCAAAGCTAACTTCTCATTTGCTACATAGACATTTTCTCCACAAACTGTGTTTGGTATAAAACATTCTTTCAATTATTAGCATTTAACTGTAAAGATTGAGTGAAAAAATATTTACAACAAACAAACAAACAACAAGTTTTAAAGGTTGGTTTTGGGGGTTTGTTTTGTTTTGGTTTTGTTGTGGTGCTTTTTTTTATCTAGAGGGACCCACTGTAAGACTAAGCCAAACAAAAGTAGCCTTCTCTTATATTGCAACCTCCCATTCCACTAGCCCCACTCACTGTGAACAGACTCCCTATCTACATTTTCTGTCATAGGAATTATCTATTGATTTTTCTGTATTAAGATAACTGTTGGGCAGATATTCAGGAGTTACTCAGGGACAATATCCATGCTCTCAAATATCTCTGTCATAGGTGATGTACACAATTACTTTTTAAAATTCTATCAGATCTCTTACTCCCCTTCCCTTCCCTTCCCTTCCCTTCCCTTCCCTTCCCTTC